>CALZFC010000354.1:2475000-2605000 GCA_945643635.1 Allodiplogaster sudhausi
GAGAGGGAAGAAAGAGAGAAAGAGAGAGAGACAGATAGAGAGAGAGTAAGGGAGAGAGAGAGAGAGAGAGAGAATAACCCCGCTAGACGCAATGGAGAGGCAGCACATTTATCCTACACCTTATCTTCTACCACCGTTTTCTCCCTGCCGTTTTCGCTTTCGCTGACTCATCCAACCGAATAGTTCAGCACAAAAGCAATGCATACATCTTTTATCACTTTGGTAACAGCCTATCCGTGCACCATATACAAGCCGAGTTCTATCAGCACCGTCTTTCTCCTATGTTGTGCACTTTTGTACGAGAATGAAAGAATTGGAAAAAATCAGCAAGAAAAAGAAGAATCTGTTGCTTTCTTAGATAGAAAAGTATAGATGCTTGTATGTACATATGGAATGAGTGAACAAGAAAGACTAACCTAAGAAACAGTAAAAACTGAATTGCACGTGTAAAGAAGACCCGAGATGAAGGCGGTTTTCCTGACCTCTCCAATGACATCGAACAGATCTGCATGGCTATCGAAGCCGGCGACATCGACATCGTCTCTCGCGCACTTGAGCAGCGCGACGGTGGTGAAGGCGAGCGAGACGAGGACGGAGAAGCGCGCGATCGAGTGGCACGGGATGGTGGCGACGATGTGGGGAGGGCGGCAGGCGGCAGTGGCGGGAGGAGAAGGAGGAGGAGGAAGCTGATTGTGAGCTGGTGTCGCGCGATCCGGTCTCGCGCGCCTTTTCAAATGAAATAAATTATTTAGTAACATAAATACACATATATTCGTTTTTAATTAACTACATATATACTTTCGTATGCTATTAGAAACTTTCAGCAGAGAAAGGAGGCGGACATCAAGGAATGTATGGAAATGAATGCATAATTAATATAATCATATCACCTGAAGGCATGACACGCTGCTTCGTAGACGTCCGATGAAGATGATGACTGCATCTGTCAGGAATCATAAGAAAATGGAGGCGAATGAATCAATACATTCTTTTTTTCCGGGCCAAATAGAAAGACAAGGCGGAAATGATGACAACTTTAATGGTAAAGGCATATAAAACGATGTCAAATGATCACAGTTCTAGCATGAAGAAAGGAAGAGAATGCGCATGTAAAGCATTTATTCACTGGAAGATCTCTCTCTCTCTCTCTCTCTCTCTCTCTCTCTCTCTTTTTCTCTCTCTCTCTCTTTCTCTCTCTCTCTCTCTTTTCTCTCTCTCTCTCTCTCTTTCTCTTTTTTTTCTCTCTCTCTCTCTCTCTCTCTCTCTCTCTCTCTCTTTGTCACAATTATCCCTCCTTCCCAAAACATCAACATTCTCCTTCCTTGTTCTAGCATCTTGCCATCTCTTTATCCACAGGTGGGTCACAATCTCTTCCTCTCTCCTTCTCTCACTCACTCGCTCTCTCTCTCTCTTTCTCTCTGTCTCTCTCACTCTCACTCTCTCTTGCTCCATTTTTTCTCTCTCCCTACCTCTCTCTCTCTCTTTCTCACCCTTTCTCTCTCTCTCTCTCTCTCTCTCTCTCTCTCTCTCTTCCCCCTCCCTATTTTGTTGTTGCTGTCCCGATCGCACTCTTTCCCTCTCTGATCGGTCACATGGCTCAAACTAGTGTGACTGCTCTCATATCTCTGCAGACAGAGACATGCAGTCAATCAGACCCTAATTCCATGCGTTTTCGGGATCTTCCTTGTCCCTGGCAGAAAAAGACATGGCGGGATAACAAGAGAAAGTCAATGTATTCGTTCTCCCAAATATGTAAATATGCACATACATATGTATGAATGAACATAGCGATATGTATGTATGTATGTAATGCGTAAATATCTTTAGTTCTTTTTATCTGATAAAAAAGGGGTGCAACAATCAGTTGGATGTGAATAATAAAAAAATGTAAATTTCTTTTATTTTTTTAATTTTTCTTTGAATTTCTCTTCTCCTTTCTCATTTCTCTCATTTCTCTCACCTCACTTTTCTCCCTCCCTTCTATCTCACTCTCTCTCTCTCTTTCTCTCTGTATTTCTCTCTCTCTCTCTTTCTTTGTCTCCACTGGGTGCATGCAACCTCAGTAGTAATCCAATATGCCATATCCCCCTTCCCATCTCATCTGCATCTGCTGTTTAATTCCTGGCACCACGGCTGGCTCGGGCTGCAATCTGCTTCCGCCCGTCGAGAGACAGGCTGTGAAATTGTGTGGAAATTGAGTCAGCCCGAGTGAATGGATGCATGGAAGGGAGACAGAAGAGGCAACAGCGCCACGACGACGACGACGGAGACATGTAGTCTCTCCATTTCTCATTCTCTCTCTCTCTCTCTCTCTCTCTCTCTCTCTCTCTCTTTCTCTTTCTCTTTCCGCCTCTCTCTCTCACTCTCTCTCTCCCTCTCTCTCTCTGTCCCTCTCTCTCCCCCCCTCTCTCTCTCCCTCGATCTCTCTCTCTCCTTTTCTCACCCTCCTTCTCTCCCTCTCCTTCTTTGCCCCTCTCTCTCACCTAGGCACAGCAGGGATCACAGACCAATACATAGATCGACGCTGGGACGAATGCGCGGCGGAGAGAAGACAAAGCGACCAATTATGCGGATGGAGAATGAAAGGAATGAGGCATGGAATCAAGGGCAGAGAGAGAGAGAGAGAGAGAGTAAAAGAACGAGAGATATGTATGTGTCTAGAAGTCAGAGAGAGAACAAGAGAGGATTTTAGAAAAAAAGAGAATAAAATTGGTATTGTGACAAATAGCACTAGAGAGAGAGAGAGAGTTAAACAGAGAAAAGAGAGAGAGAGAGAGAAAGTTAGACAAAGAGAAGAGAGGGAGAGAGAGTGAGACAGAGAAAGAGATAGAAAGAGAGAGAGAGAGCGAGACAGAGAGATTCCAAGAAACGACAACCCTACGTGCCTCCGCACGGAGATAAGTTGATTAGCCAGCCATGTTCTCTCCACCCCCGCCCTCCTCGCTCATCACACGCGTAAGCAGGAAGAAAAGAGGTGTTTCTTTCTTTTGCTTTTTCCACGATTCCTTTCGTTTTCCTCCTTTTTCAATTGCTTTGCAAAAAGGCTCGTTCCTTCACTTTGCATATTATCAATTGTTTCTTTCACGATTTTCTTCTCTCTAAATATTCTCGGCTCTCTCCCTCGATCTCGATCTCTCGTTCCCTCTCTCTCTCTCTCTCTCGCTCTCTCTATCCTTCTCTCAGATCGCTTATGCTTCTGCACATCACCTTCCTTCGCCGCTACTCGACGATTCGGGCGGCTGTTAGGTGTGAATAGATTTTCAGCTCTGCATGCTTTGGAGAATCTCATTCTCTCTCTACATCTCTCCTTCCTCTCTCTCTCTCTCTCTCTCTAGATCATGCTTTCCTTTCTCTCTCTCTCCTCTTTCTCTCTCTCTCCTCTCTCTCTCTTTCTCTATACTCACATCACTGTCTTGAATATTTAATCTTTTATTTTCTCGTAAAAACTAACTATGATAAAATAAAAATTTAATTACATTTAAAACAAGTAGAAGAAGAAAAAGAAAAAAAAACTTTTTTCTCCATTTCCAGACGCCGTCGCTCATCCATAAAGCGGAAGACGTCGTGTACGTGCATGACAAGGCATGTCCTCGTAGTAGAGTGTCCTCCTTCTCCTCCTTCTTCTTCTTCCAAGTCTGCCAACTTCTCTTCCAAAACATTGTCTACAACTAAGACAGTGCCTACTTCCACGAATAACACCTCCACTTCAGCAAATTTCACCTCTCAGACTAGGAAAAAGTAGCAGAATCTGTTCTGGTGCTAGGCTAACATGTTTTGCATTTTATTCTATTCTAGGGATCCCCTTATAATATATTGAATAATTGCAAATGCTTTCAATGTATTTCACATCTCTGCCCTCTTTAAAGTTTCTACGGTGCAGTTTGATACGGTACTTTCATAATCGTCATTTGTTTATTACTAACAACGATATCTTCATAAAAAAACACATACTGTTAGCATTATTAATGCGCTGCAAAAGCGGAGGTTACTCGACTGAAAAGGACACCACTGAGAATAAAGGTAATACAATGAGACCAGTAGGCATGGCAAGTTGACTCAGAGCAAGTCAGCCCGAAGAGAAACTTATATGATTATGGAGATCGAGTCTAATCCATCTTGTAAATCACTACGGAATTATTACTACTTATAGTTGCCGTAAAATAAGAAATGCATCTGGTACGCGGTAAAAAGAAGAAGAAAACTATGCGAATTCACACATACTTCCGGCAAAAGACACATTCAGAAGCAAAACGAAAAAAAAAATCACTTAGAGCACCACTCAACGAAGAATCGACATACAAAAAAACATCATGTACGTTATTTCAAAGAAACGGAAAAGAAGATCTGATTTTGGTTTTCCATTCAAAAAATAATGATTCCCTACATCTTGGCATTTCAATTATTCGAACAAGGCAGACAGCCTTTTTGCAAGTCAAAATCGCTTCCATAAAGGTTACCACAGAAAAAAAACAACCTCCAGGTGATCGAATGAAACCTTGTCACAAATCGACGAACAAAACTTACACAAAGAATGAAATAAATTAATCTCACCCACTGCTAAACAATTTGCAATCTCAAAAGTGATTCCATAAAAGACACTTGGATTTCAGAAGCAAAGGCACAAGGTAAGAAATGGAAGCGCAAAAACGGCAATAACATTGGAATACAAAAGGCAGCTGTTTTTTTACATAAAAATAGCATAAAAAGTAGATTATTATAACATTGTTTGAATGCTTACTTGAGTGCCAGCCCATCTTTCTCCTTTCACTCCAAATCGGGTGGCATCTCTTCAGCCTGCGCAACCGAAGTATTCTGAAAGAGGAATACTAACTTGCTTGCTCTAAACTAGTCCATAGAACCTACTCTCTCTTTTCTTGACCAACAATTTCCGTTTCTCTCTCTCTCTCTCGCTCTCACCCTCTCTCTCTCTTCTCTCTTTCACTCTCTCCCTCTCTCTCTCACCCTTTCCCTCTCTCACCCTCTCTCTTCTCACTCTCATCCTCTCTCTCTTTTCTCTCTCACCCTCTCTCTTCTCTCTCTATCTTCTCTCTCTCACCCTCTCCCTCTCTTATCTCTTACCCCCTCTCTCTCTCTCTCTCCCTCTCTCTCTCTCCAAACTGACCGTCACCCGGTCTTCTGGAGATTCGCTTCTTCTTAAGACCCTTTGTCCTCCTCCGAATCCGCCTCGGCCTCCTCCGCGACCACCTCCGTCGAACCCGCCACGTCCTCCGCTAGAATTGTATGGAAATTTGGTTAGCCAATTAAACCCGATAATTTTATTAATATATTACGTTAATTCGGCATAAAAGATTCTATTAGCACTTATGTTATTTTTTAAAAATAACATTAGCTACCAACTAGTTGTAATCTAATTTAAAAGTACAATTGCAAGACTTTTGTACGAACAATTAAATTATAAGGTAAATAATAAAAAATATAAAAAAAAACCTACCGGAATCCCCCTCTGCCTCCTCGTTCGCCGTCCTCTCTTCCGCCTCCTCCACCAAATCCGCCACCTCCTCGGCCACCGAATCCCCCGCGACCTCTGCCTCGTCCACCATCGAAGCCTCCTCCTCTTCCATAGTCGTTGCCTCCTCGCTCGTAGCCTCCACGCGGGTCGTTGCTTCTGCCGCTACCGTATCCTCCTCCCCTTCCAGTGTCCGAGTCTTCATAACGTCTGCCTCCATTCAGTCTGGGGTCGCCTCCACTGTTCATCCATCGATCACCTGAAATTTTTCTTTTCTCGATAGATTGATTAATGGCAGGGAAAAAATAGTGGTACCCAAAACGCGAATTTACTTACAGTTTAGGTAAAAATGCAACGATGTCATACTCCAAATTTTTGGCACCCCGGCGGAGTTCAGGGCCTTAAGCCATGCAGCCCTAACCCTACATTTTCCAGGCTCTCGATACTGGCTTTCATTCCCTGGTCTCAGGGACTATATTCTTCTTTACAATAAGACTTAATTTGGAGAAGAAGCAGTGGTTCCGTAGGCTACCGTCTATGCAATCCCTCTATTCACAATACCTCTAAATTGCATGGAATGTGTTTGTATTATTCAATTTTATCAAAGTTGATTGACTCAAGTAATAAATTATTTTATTTGCCCAATTCACTCTATATGTAGTCATGTCAATATTTGATGAATGAATGAATGAATGAATAAAGTGAAAGCGCCTTCTATCCTACCTCTCTCATCTCGCTGTCCTCCGTTCCTGGATGCCGACGGGGGGCGGTCTATGTCACTGTAGTCGACAGCGTCTCGGCTGTCGCGGCGCGATGGAAGCGGAGCGCGCATCGACCTGCTCCGGCTGCTGCTGCGGCTGCGGCTTCTCTTCCGACTGTTGCGGCCCCCGTTGCTGCTGCTTCCATGGGCCTCAAATATATAATACCATAAATATATATATATATATATATATATATATATATATATATAACTTATATTAACATCATAAAAGATATTTTATATTAGACTTTTCATATGAATATAAAACATTAAACATAAAATGGGCAGACTACCGTAATCTCTTGTCCTTTTCCAATGAATAATAGTGTCCAAAACTTGAAGAAAGATGCTTGAGAAAGTCATCGACATGTGGATGACCACGGTTGCACACCTCATCCCTCGGAGTCCTCGGACCACGCCGCTCTTCGCCTCCTCCTCGATTCGGCCAGCCGCTGCTGCGTGTGACGGGAGAGCGAGAACGTGAGCGTGAGCGGTCTCTTCGATCTCTTCCGCTCAAGTTGTTCGAGTAGCTCGGTGCTGCCTGGAAAAACGAACTTTAAAAATGGTACAATGGAAGTAAGATCCATAATTATTTTTCTTTACAACTTCCTTCACAGTTCCTAGCACAAATCATCCTCATCCAATTTACCATGATGTTTGATGCTGAAATGTGTTAAGTACCCCCAAAAAAAATTTTTGACTTCGAAATACCTATTTAAAATTTTTAAATTTACATATTTTCAATATTATTTTTATGTTGACATATTTTCCATCACCTGCGGAAGGGTCTGCATCGGTGGTGGCACTCTGTATGCGCTCGAGCAGAAGTCCGAGTTGATCTGGGACGCAGGTTGCGGAGGGGGCGCGAGCTGGCCATTCATGTATGGCGGAGGCTGCTGCGAAAGGTAAGAGAGGTTAGAGAGAGGGAGAGAGAGAGAGATCGAAAGAGAGAGAAAGGGAGAGCGAGAGAAAGTGAGAAATAGAAAACGAGAGAAAGTGAGAACTAGAAAACGAGATAAAGTGAGAGAAAGAGGAAAGAGAGAGAGAGAGAGAGAGAGAGAGAGGGGAAAGAAAAAGACTCCCCAATTGCCAACCTGGAAGCTGTTCAGATTGAATGGCTGGGGCGGTGGCGGCGGTAGTGCGCTCCCCCAGGCGGCTCCTTCATTCATCCTTAACATAAAACTGTTATCAATTTCTTCTTCGTAATGCATAAATGCAACTAAAAATGAATGGTTCAAAAGCAGGAGAAGCTCAAAAGAAGCAGAATGAATGACTCACCCTGGCTGGCCGTGAGCGGTGCTTGGAATCGCCGTTGCATGAGGAGGAGGCTCAAGAATTAAAACAGTAAATCAAACCCTTTTCTCTCCAGAAAATATAAGCAGCAAAAGGGAAAGTGAAAGAGAGAGTGAGAGAGAGAAGGAGAGAGAGAGAGAAGGAGAGAGAGAGGAGAGAGAGAGAGAAGGAGAGAGAGAGAGAGAGAGCAGCGTGAGTCAGATCAGTGAGAAGGACATGTAAATAGAAGCGCCACGTGGCAACCATATGTGAGAGACAAAACAAAGGAATGTGTGCAAATGTGAGTGGGGAAAGAAAGGATGCGAGGAGTTGAAAGATGAAACGAGAAAGAGCATACAAGAACTACAGCCACACAACCACCACACGTGATAACACCAAGTGAGTGATGTGAACGTACAGGTCCCCACGGATATCCTTCTGCGTAGTAGTAGGGCCAGGGAGCTGATGGCGGAGCGAATCCGGGCACTGGAACTGGGTGCTGATGCTGAGGTGGCGGGGGCGGGGGTGAGAGATCACGAGGTGGAGGTGGAGGTGGAGGAAGTCGTGGTTCTCGTGGTGGTGGTGGGGGCGGAGGAGGTCTGGTGTGCATGGCAGTAGTACTCTGCGCACCCGGCTGAGGTCCGCGATGAGGCGGCCCGGATCCTTCCTGCCCCGGCGGCGGCGGACGCGACTCCATGTGATGATGCTGATTGTGAGGTTCGGGCGGGTTCCACTGAAATGGGCCGTGGAAAACAAGCACAACAGCACGACGCAGAACAACGGAAAATGAAGCAGCACACTAATAATTCATGGGATATCCTTACAAAGAACATTCACCAGTGTTTAAATAGATCTTACTTTTACCAGGGCCCTTCGAAAAGCTTCAGAGCTTGATTAAATGCTGTATAAAAACACTCGAAATCCGCCGATTTTCAGCACATGGAAAAATACCCTGCACCCCCAGCTTTTTGATAGTGTATCATTCCAAAAATCTTTTAAAACGAGAGGTGATTTAAACACTGGCATTCACATTCACCCAAAACCCATCATAACAGTTAGTATTTAACTATTCTTATCACTGCTGGGGGTACATGCAGCGAGGAGTGCGAAACAAAGGGTGGAGGGTGCGGAATGAAGCAAATTATAAAGAATGTCATTTCCACATCTTAAAGTCCCTCCGATAATCCCTTTGACCTTGGGAATCACAAAACTAGAAGAAACCTCGGGTGCAGTTGCTGAGACGATGGACGAAGAGGCATCTCTGTAGCCGGTTACAACTAAAGAAGCCTTGTTTATTGTAGAACCGTTTTCAACGTTTAGACCTGATTAAATTACAATACAAACATTTAATACAGGGATCAACTAAAAATGGTCCTTTTAATAACTAAAAAAAAAGACTCGCAAAGCCCAACGAAAGTTGGCTGTGGAACAACTTTAAACTCTTACTGAATGCATAAATAGCATGTTTATATGGAGAATAAAGTATTGATTCTTCTGAACCACTCACAGAAGTGATTTGAAACTACTTTAAGAGCATGAAAGTCAAGCAGACAGAATAATTTCAAACTTACTCGGCTCTCTCTTCACGCTTGGGCGAATAGGCAGCGGCTCTGCTGGATTGTCGCTGAAGGCTTTCATTTTATTTATTTAATTTTTTTCACTCTTAAGATTAAACATATGTAATCATTTTTGTCTATTTCTTTTTTTAAAATATGTCTTCGCTCGAAAAAAAGATTCTTGTTTCTGATCATTAAAAAACTCTATAAACTAGAAATGAGGCCAAAGTAGGCATACCCACTACGCATGCTGATTCCGAATTTGTCCCCAGCTGGGGACTGCCCGCCGTAAGGGTTGGAGCTGTCGTCTCCGAATGGGCTGGCTCCTCCAGGAGATCCAAAAGGGCTGAGTGCGCCAGATCTGTTTCCATGGGGGCTAGAGCTTCCGGCTTGCCCGAAGCCGTTCGCGTAGGCACTTGGACTTGCTCCTAATATAATTAAATGTTATTCTTTTAAAGTTTGTTTCTTAACCCTAATCAGAGGAAAAAAGAGCTTTCTATTTAACAGACCCACCCCGATTTTGGGCCTGATTTAAGTCCTACCCTATCATCGTTTTGAGGACAATTTCGACGGAAACTGTGATTATCCTACCCTGCTTTCCGAGCCCAATACTTCCTTCCCCATCATGCATTGCTGAGTTCATGACAGTCGGATTTATTCCCAGGTCCTATTAAAACCTGTTTCTAAAACAACAGAAAAGGAAGCAAACTGAACGTTAGCTTACCGCAACTTTTCGAAGATAATAATTTTAAAAAAAACAAACTAACCAGGTGAAATCACATTGTAGCCATTGTAGCCTGGAGAGCTACTTCCGAAGCCCGGTCCTGGTCCGGGATGGAAGCCCTTCTGAAAATTGACCATGGAGATTACCAAAATGGCATGAAATTGTAATTATTACCTTAAATAACTGGTATAAATCGAAAGGAAATTCGAAGATAAGCTATTGCGACCAGAATTAAGGTATGGTCTATTTCATATACCTACCCAAATTTTGGGAATCCACATAACCAAAAAAACATCCAGATTTTGGGGAAAAATATTCAGTTTTATTGCCCCAACCTTGCTCTCCGGGCTCCAACCTCCCTATCCCACTCTGTTTTCCAATGTAGTCTATAGTGGCATATAATTCTTGGTTGCGACTATTTATTTATTTATTTTACTAATGATCCTAAGAAGTATGAACTAAAAAATACTCTATCAGGGCTAGTACTGATTTTATGGGCTTCACTGCCCCTCCCTGCTCTCCCTCTGTCTTCGAGAAAAAAAAACCGAGCTTTATTTTTGTCTTAGGCTACGGTATTGAGTAAAACAATTTTTGGGCCCACGGTTACAGTAGGTAATGAAACGAATTTTCCAAAGGTTACGGTAGCTAACGAAACGAATTTTTTCCAACTGTTACCAAAGTGTAGTCACAACGATATGACACTAAAAAAGAATGAAGAAGCAAACCATGGGAAGAGTGGGTGGATGATCACCGGAGCTTCTGATCTGTTGATCCTTCAGGCCGCGAGTTCGACTGATGAAGACGGCTAGCTGGTTCGCGCGCGGAAAGTGTGTAACTTAAAAGAAAGGATCCAGTTTTCAATTAATTATTTAAAAAAAAACCCAATCAAAATAGGTAATTAAAAGATTCCGTGTTTAAATACCATCTAGCTTCCGAGATTTATGGAAGGGTCCAACAACCAAAATCGGAATAGCCTCTTTTTACGTACACATCCTGATTGTGATGCTCCTAAGAGCCCTGCCCTACAATGTTTTTGAGGCACATTTTGGGCAGCATTTTGAACCTGCTTCCCCCCCCCCCCTAATCTTCTGCGGCTTCGACGGAGGCTTTTATTTTCTGCAATCTATAAAGGAATTTACCTTGTCTGTCATGCCGATCGACAATGCCGTAGTCAAAGCTCTCCTGGACGATTTGCTGGACTTGTTGGTAGGCCGCCTGTGCGTCCTTGCACATCTGAACGTGTTCACTTTGCAGCCAACAATCAACAATAATATATCTAATGAGAGCCGGACAGCAAGCCAAATGGATCAACGTGCGATCAGACACACTTTTTGGTAATGAAATACGGCTGGGATGCAGGGATTAAATGGTATTCTCTTTTGGGCCATATATAAACTGCCCTACTCTGTTCGCCCGAGTCCTCAACAGTGGCTTCTCAGCCGGTGGTCCGAGCTTTCGGAGCGCTGAGAACAATAACTGGAGCTTACCGTGACGTTGTTCTGCACGAGTGGAGTGTGCTCGCGGTGCTGCGCGAGGGGACGCCCACTCGTGTGCTGGAAGAAGAATTCGGACGTGAAGAAATAGGCGTCACAACAACGGAAGGGAGCGCAGCATCTGGGAATAGAGTTTTTCGTACTTTTTTTGTAGTTGTTATATTTGTTACTAAAAATTGTCTGGTACATCTGTATTAATAATCTTTAAAAAAAATATATATATCATAGGGAAAATGAAATGCAAATAGTCAGTGTATTCATAAAAAAAATGAGGGGAAAGAAACAAGAGTGATCGGGAATCGGAAAACTAGCTCACCGGCACTTGACGTGGTCATTCCACACGTGCTCAAAGAGGGTCCGCAGAGTGCAGTTCTTGGCGCACTTGGAGCAGATGAGGCGCGCCTCGGAGGACATCTGGAAAGATGAGCAGAAAGATACCGAGAACGGGAGATGCGAGCAGACAAGATTAAATCTCTTGAGCGGAAAATGAAAGCAGGATCGGCGCAGTTCTAGCAAGGACTTTTACCAATGAACCGGATCAATTGAAAAGGGCATGACCTCATTATCCCCCGAGCAATGCAAGCTAGGGAAAGTGATCACAAAAACTGATAGCAGCTGCGGCCGCAGGCTCTAGCAAAAAAAAACTGCAATTTGATGTTTCCACCAACTCATTGTATACACCATCTTATGAATCGTATTCGACTATGGTTGAGATAATGGTAAATGTACAAGATCTAATCTTTGTTTCAAATATAAACAATTCTTGCTTTTAAAGATCTAACAATTATCATTATAGTAGTTATTAATTATTAAATTAGCAAACATTCTAATAATAATGGTGTATAATAGAACAGTGGTGAATATTAAGCCTTGTTGTATCTTGGTGAATGGGTGAATAATTCAAGTGCTCATTTTGGAGTTTGTTTTGTCTTGCACAGATTAGCCTTAAAATAAGGATGATACCGTAATTCAGCATCCTGGTTTAGTTTCTTTTCATAGTTGGCTTTATTTTGCTTATTTTGTTGCGCATTTTAATTTTGCTTGTAACTGTTTCCTTATTTTGTAATATCTAATAATCGAACGAGCCAGCTCATTTTGTTCGAGCACCCATCGTGGATAGAATCTATTCAAGATTACTTGTTCACGATTAAATACTTGAAGATTTTTCCACTCCTTGCATTCGAGACGTTTTTGTGTTGAGATTTCTTTATGTCGAATTGTCTAATTGTCATTTCGTTTCTTGCAGGAAACCTCCGAGTACTCAACAATGGCCAAGTCAAAGAACCACACCAGTCATAACCAGAGTCAGTTGTTCAGAATTTGAAACACCTTTTATGGGTATGTCCTTGCCTTATCCATGCGAAGCTCCTCGTCGCATTGATCTCAGTTCCCTAGAGTAGAAGTGTTCGGAATTAATTTCTTATAGAATCCATTTTGCTCTTCAATAAGCACTTTAGATGCTAAGGACTGCGATATAACTACTGTTCGAAATTGCAAGGAAGAGGCCTTTTTGTCGTTGCATTCTTCGCGCATTTAATTTTTCGATTATAAGTATCTTTTTGTAGTGCCGTTATCTCAAGAGTTGCATTCCCCTTTACTATTTACCTTCCTTCCTTGCGTGGTAGTGTGCCTAGCGTGGCGTCCCTGTTCGTTATTTTGAATTCATCACAACCGAGTTGGCTACGGTAAAAATCGCACCAAATACGGTGAAAATCGAACCAAATGCAGTAAAAGTCGCACAAAATACGGTAAAAATCGCACCAAATAAAGAGCTGTTAAAGGTTTGACACGATAATGTTCCTACTGTAAGATAATTCCGCCAAACTTTTGGCAACGTGCCACGGGTGAGTAACTACGCGAAATGTATAGAGCTAAATCACCGTGGGAGTAGCTACATTGCTGGAATTCCTTCTTTTTTTAATTCTTTTATTTTTCCTCTTCGCCATCAATCTTAGATCTAAATCCAACTCCCGAGAACTCGGTGTGCACTTCTCTGGGGAAAGTATAACTTAAAACCTTTCTATTGTCCAGACACCATACTGTGGTTTCTCCGGTGCCCCTTTTGTTCCTTGCTTGTGTACATCAATTTCGAATTGCTTTTAATTGGTCAAGATCCCGTTCGGAAAGAGTAGTATTTATGAGGATTGATTTGGGCAGCTTAGTCGGAAAATGTAAATATTCATAATATATTTTTTATGAATCCAAACTAATTTTATTGCTGTACAGTTTGTCGCGAATATATCTAGTTTGAACTGACTTTTTCCAGACCGCAAGGATCACCGCAACGGCATCCACAAGCCGAAGAAGCAGCGTTTCATCTCCAACAAGGGAGTCGACCCCAAGTTCCTCAAGAACCTGCGATTCGCGAAGAAGCACGACAAGCGAACGCGCAACCAGAAGGTGACCAAGGCCTAAGCTGGAGGGCCCTCTCCAGAGTTGGGTCCATAGAGGCCCCCCTTAATGGATCTACGCTCGAGACACCACCACCTTGCATCTTCTCTTCGTTGTTGGCTTTGTGTTTATGTTGTTTTCTCCTCTTTTCTCCGATAAGGAGTAATAAAGAAGGAGTTTATGAAGTCTCAATTTTCCTCGCGAAACACGTCATATTCGGAAGTTTATATCTCTTCGCTACAGAAAAAGGTATTCAAAGACCAGCGAAAATTTTGAAGGAGATATGGTAAGAGAAGAGATTGTCGTCCGAAAGTTAACCGCTGATGGTGATGGAACAGGAGAAGAAAGGAGGATTCAGCACGTGTTGATGGTCAGTTGGCGTATCATGGGGACTGTTTCAAGCGGTTGAAGTAGGAGTTGTTCAAGAGGGAATAGTCATTTTCAAGGATGAATTGTTGCATCATAACTTGCTGTGAATGGAGCGGAGTAGCATCACTCGAAGTTGTTGTTATCATTGTCGTTGAATCCGAGTTTGATATTTGTTACATTGATCGTTTGTTTGCTTATGCTCAGGCCTGTGGGTTTCTTTCAGAGGGCTTCCTTCATGAAAATAAGAATGTTGATAACGAAAGTTTGTGGTGCCAGGCTCTCCGTGGTGCTCTGCATGGCAAGCCGAATCGTACGGAGGCTATCAAGGCGCTGCGATTTGTCAGTTAAAGATTCATTCTGATAAGTACATTCAAATGTTTGTGAAGGTTTTGGGAATCAGCAATGCATGAGCTTGAGTTGGGAAATTGGGGCTTATATTCACGTCATAGATTTGAATGCCTTGATGATTGCTTTAAAAAAATGTGTCAGAGAATTCACAATTCTTTAGCCTAGGTTAAGAAATGGGCTGGGGGGCGATAAATAAAGTATACATTTTTTTTGCATGCATCCGAATCTCTTTCCGATTCTTGACTGTTGCCTTGTTCAGCTTGATCAACTCGAGTTGAATGGAATCAAGCAGCGAGGCGTGACGGAGACGTGCAAGCGACAGGCGGAAGACTACCAGAGAATGGCGGCTGAGATTGACGAGGAGGTCAGCCAGTTCAGCCAGGGTCGAGCATAAAGGAGAAGAATAAGTAGAAGAAGAACATGTTGCAGCATGAGCTGAAATTACCTTAATTTTTCAATTAGATAATGTTCACGGGACGGCTGTGTCCTTTTTTTTTTTAATATTATCGAGGAATGAATTAAAGAGGCTGCATCGAAAGAAAGATTTTCGTTTGCTTGTTTAGATTGCACGAGCACAAGAGCGAATGGCTGCGGCTAAAGAGGAATTGGCCGAAGCTAGACAAGTAAGGGAACCTCCCTTTCCTCTTCTTTCTCTTTCCGACACTTATTCTGGAAGCTTTTTAGAAAGATATGATGAAGGATCGAGAATAATTCTTACTGGGTTAGCCGTGGCAGTTTATGAATTCCGTAGTAACTTATTTTTAAGGCATATTTTTTTAAAATATATATTTGAAGCAAACCTTTGTTTGACGTGGAGGAAGTATTCTTGCTCTTCTTGAGGTTCGTCGTAATCGGCAAGAGTACGATCTGCTCGCGAGAATGATTGAGAGCGTGCCAAGTAGAGCGGCGACTAAGAAGTTGGTAGTAAGGTTTTTTTTATTTTTACCGCCAAAACCTAGTTTCAAATTTTTCCATTTTGACGAAGAAAGACAAAGAGACGTCAATGTTTGAGAATAAACAATGGATACCGAAATACCAGGGATACTGGGATTTCATTTCGTATGGGTTTTCTTAGTGTTATTTCATAATTAAAAAAGAATTGCACTTGTTGCAGGAAGCTAGAAGACTTGGCCGAGGAACTCAACGCTCAGCAAGAGAGGCAGAAGGTGTTGGAAGCAAAGGTATGAGAAAATCTGGGCCCTTTAATTCAACGCTTCCTACTACAGTATATAACCAGTTGCTCGAAAAATAAAAGAGGTTACGGTATCGTATATGTAATGGAGTTCGCGGCCTACTAAAGTGTATTGGGATAACAAGTTGCTAAGAAAGAGGTTGCGGTATCATCATATATGTAATGAAGTTCCTTCCTATTTTTGTCTTTTAGAATTTAGTAGTTTAAAATAGAAAGATATATTTTAGCTGGCAGAGCGGCGCAATCATCTGCACGCCTTCAACATTATTCTCGCCAACTTTCAAAAGTTTTTGGCAGGTACATTTTACTTTCTGTCCTTGGGTGTTTCTCATTCCTTCTTTCCTTTTAAGAATTGTATGAGAAAAAAATGTTTACAACTTTATTGAGTCGGTTTTGAAAATGATATTCATATTATCATCTAACATGCACATTATATTCTTGACTGTTTAGACGAGGAACGAATGGATTCTGAAGAACTTGCCGGGGGAGAGAGTGAAGAGAAGGAGAAGAAGGGGCCAGAGGTTAATCAGTCCTTTTTTCTATAACAAAATCTATTTTTTTCTGTATATATAATTATGATTTTACAAATTTAATATCCTTTGTTTTTATAATAGTTGCTGTTGGTAGTAGTATAGTAAAAAATTGATGTGAAGCTTATTGTTAGGCGAGGCCGAACCATATCCTTCCGGATTTTATATTATTTAATATTGATTAACTTAAGGAATATTAATTCAGGCAAACTCAACGAGTGCATCCGCAGCAGCAACACCAGCACGGACAGAGAAGAAGAGTCCGCAGCTACCTGACGAGGGGGAGATTATGGCAGATTAGGGGCGGGTGGGTGGGGGAAGGGGGGTTTTAGGCACCTCTTTGGGATGGGGGGGGCCTCTTCCAGGAACGCGCCCGGGTGGAGGGCTATAGAAGGACCCACGTTTCCACTTTTTTTGTTCCTTTTGAACAACTATTCCTGATCTCTAACCTTGTGAGTCATGTACTATATTGTTCTCTTCTCATGAGGGTTTTGGTATTCTTTTGTCGTGATAAATTTGTACAGTAATTGATGTTTTGAGGGGGAAATGCATTTGGTGTCTTGTCTATTAAATTGGTTAAAGGAGAGGTGCTTCAGATGCAAGGGGAACCAGATGATGATTCCACGAGGAATCGTATGCTCAAGTAAAGGTGAGGTTCGAGATCTCATAAGGCCAGTGGTAAAGAAGAAACAGGTAGTCAAGAATGCTCCCTTGAGAAGGCCCCGCCCCCAGCCGAACCACGGGCAAGGACTGGAATACGCCGATCCCCTATGGGCAAGAACAGAAGAAGGGTGAAGAGGTTGTTTTTGCAATGCGACCCCCAACCTGGGTGCACGGAACAAAACACCTCGAGGAACTGGTCAGAAAATTGGCCATGCCGATTATTTTCCTTACCGCTTTTCTACCGTTTCACTTTCACTACACTTATGAACGCGATTATTCCAGCCCCCCTTCTAGCCCTTTGTTCCCTCCTCTGGTCAGCTTTCTCTCTCTCTCTCTCTCTCTCTCTCTCTCTCTCTCTCTATCCCTCTCTCTCTCTCTCCCTCTCTCTCTCCCCCTCTCTCTCTCTTTTCCCTCTCTCGACTTTTCTCTCTCTTACCGCCTCTGTCTCTCTGTTTCTCTCTCTCTCTCGCCAATGCGATCTCTGACTTTGGAAGCATTAATCCAAGGATGGGGAGAGCTTTTCCCCTAGAATTTTCCTCTGCTCGCCTTCCGCCTAGCTCAAGTGGCACGAAATCTGAATTCAAGTTGGAAGAGGTTGCGAGGAGTTCGCGGAGGAGAAAAGAAAAGTTGACTTTGGGGGCCCTACCGCGAAGTAGTCAACAGAAACAAGTGTTCTGCCATTTCCTTCTTTTTTTTTTGTTCTCACGCTGCCTACCCCCCTCTCCGGAACTCTGCTACTACGGTGGCACTGAATCTGGGCTAGGAGAAGAGTTCGTATTTGAGGAGTTCGACTTGGAGGAAGTGGACGACAGGAATGGGCACACACACCGAGTTCGGGGTCTGGTTTTGCGAGGCGTATGAATAATTAAAAGAAAAAAGTTTTGAGAAATTCGCAAGTCAGGAAGTAGCCAGTTTTGTAACATGGTTATAGGTAAATTCAACGAAGCGACACCTAATGATCTCGATATGAAGCTATAGGAGACAGTCAATGAAAATATGAACATAGAGGAAGCGGAGCAAGAGAGAGAGACTTAGGCATAGAGAAAGAGACTGAGGGAGAGAGAGAGAGACTGAGGCAGAGAGAGAGATAGAGAGAGAGAGAGAAAGAGAGAGACTAAGGCAGAGAGTGAGAGAGAGAGAGACTGAGCCAGAGAGAGTGAGATTGAGGCACAGAGAGACTGAGACAGAGAAAGAAAGAGAGAGAGAGAGAGAGAGAGACTGAGGCAGAGAGAGAGTGAGACTGAGGCAGAGTGAGAGAGAGAGTGAGTGATACAGAAATTAGATAGACAAAAAATTGCACAAAATTACTCAATGTCGGTGAAAAAAATTACGAGATATTAATCGGATTGCTCTTTCCGGGATGGCGGAAACAATTGCCACGAGAATCTTCTAATGAATATGACTCTGCAATAATGACTTGTCTTCGAACAGAGAGAGAGAGATAAAAAAAACACATAAAACTGTCCACTTTATCCCTCCCTCCCTCTCTCTCTCATTCTCTCTCTCTCTCTCTCTCTCTCTCTCTCTCTCTCTCTTTCTCTCTCTCTCTCCCTCTCCCCGCCCCCCCTCTCTCCCCCTCATTCTCTTTCTCTCTCTCTCTCTCTCTCTCTCTTTCTTTCTCTCTCTCTCTCTCTCTCTCTCTCTCTCTCTCTCTGTCTCCGCCATCCGGTTGCTCCCCCCGCAGGGTGCACGAGCCCTCGTAGGCCGTCCAAGCTCCTTCAAAACAGCCTGAGGGGTTGCCCGCCCATTTAATAAGCACCAAGGTCGCGTTTCGTACTCATTCTTCACATTCAGAGATCCACTCGAATCGAGCGACTTTACGGAACATTCTGGCCGTTCTCCACTGATTTTGTCTCCATGCTTTGTTGCCTTTTTGTGCTTTCGGTTCAGTTGTAATCTATTTTTTTTAAATCACATTTATATATGTATCTTTCAACCAAAATCATATCCTTTCGTCGAGTCTACTCATGATCTCTTCTCTCTCTCTCTCTCTCTCTCTCTCTCTCTCTCTTCCTCTCTCTCTCACTCCCTCTTCCTCTCTCTCACTCCCTCTTCATCTCTCGCACTCCCTCTCTCTCTCTCGATTTCTCGATCTCTGCATCTTTCTCTGACTTACTCTCTCGCTGCTCTGAGTACATACAAAATGAAGAATATATAGATATCCACTCTTCAATGGCCTCTTCTCTCCTGCGTTGTCTGCTCGTCATGGCACTGCTGGTAACTCTGAGCAGTGCGTGCGGGTTAGGCGGTCTGCTTGGAGGAGGCGGAGGAGGCTGCGGGGGAGGATGCGGTGGCGGTGGAGGTTGCGGAGGAGGCGGTGGAGGAGGATGCGGAGGGGGATGTGGACGGAGGAAGAGGTTGGAAGGGAGAGAGAGACAGAGAGAGAGAGAGAGAGAGAGAGAGGGAGTGAGAGAGAGAGAGGGAGAGAGAGAGAGAGAAAGTTAAGAGGGTGAGTTGCTTGCAGAGAGATCGAGCACGTCATGCCAGAGGGCGTCTCAAACGCCGTCGTCGCCGACTGCAATAGTCCACATCTGCGAGCAGTCATGCAGAGGGTGAGAGAGCTCTCTTTCTCTTTCTTTCTCTCTCTCTTTCTCTCCCTATCTCATTCTCTCTCTTTCACTCTCTCTCTCTCTGTTTCACTCCCTTGCTCACCCTCTATTTCTCTCTCTCTCTCCCTTCCTCACTCTCAGAACATGGCGTACTCGCCGGAAGAGTCGCGTGTCACGCTGACGAGGACACTCGAATCGGACGGCGACAAGTACTTGGTCATCTGCGGACGAGAACGGAACAGCGGTACGAGAGAGAGAGAGAGAGAGAGAGAGAGAGAGAGAGAGAGAGAGAGAGAGAGAGAGAGCCCACAATACTTTTGTGCTTTTAGAATACTGTGACGAATGAGTAATTTGTTCGTGCTAGGGTCACTCATTGGTCATTGGTTATTCTGAATGTTAAATCTTCGTCGCAGGACCTCGAGTGAACTCGACATCTTCCGCATGGCCGGCACTCGCCATCCACCATGCATTGCCACACTGCTCCGCATCGGCGCATGGCCATCACTGCCTCGCCGTCGGACTTCTTGAGCTTTTCTCGTAGTCTCTCTATTCTAGCTCTCTCTCTCTCCCTCTCTCCCTCTCTCCGTTTATCTCTCTCCACCTCTCTCTCTCACTCTCACTCTCTCTCTCTCTCTCACTCTTCCTCCTCGCTTTCACTCTTTCTCTGTTGGTCCTCTCATTCCGCGTACTATCTCACTCATTGTCAGTCTCTCTGCTACATACATCCCTCATGTCTGCAGGGAATGTCCCAATTCAGTCTTACTTCAGTCAAAATTCATAATCTAAACAAGAGGCAGAGCCATACATACAGATAATTATGGGGTGAAATACTGGGGGGAAAATACCCTGAATCCTCGTGATATGTTTTCATGCGTATGTAAAACGTAATATCCTGTATTTATCTATAAATTATGTATGTAAATATCTATGTATGTATATATGATGTTTCGAAAACTTCTTTGAAATTATACTGTGTTGTCTGCCAACGCTTCAATTTCTCTCTGAATAAATTCTTTATCTTGCCTTTCGGAAGACTAAAAACCATATCCAATACCTCATATTAGCATTCAATACCCAATGTACAAATAAATATTCATAAAATATGGCCAGCGAAGCTCACATAATAAAACACGTTTTATTAATATAATAAAAGCGATATTTGAGTGTATTGGCAAAAAAGCAGACAAATATTGCAAGGGAGTTGAATCAAGTGTTCTACGACTTTACGACTATCCCCAGAGCCATCCGCGTCGCCCTAAAAATTATTTTAATAATTTTAATTCATATTTTTAAAGATGTTAAAATATAGACAAAAACATTTCCGGTATAATAATAATAACAAAAATATATACATATATATAAGAGCAAAATTAGCTTACACATTCTCATCATCCTTCTCTGCATGATTCGCTGCCGTAGCCCGAAGAGTCCACCGCCTAGTGGATATCCCCAGCCCAGGCCCAAGCCCATGCCCGGGTAGCCCCAGCCGAGGCCGGGCCAGCCCCAGCCGAAGAGCTGGCCGTCAGCGCCGTCGGGAACGACGACAAGAAGAAGGAGGAGAAGCGCGCAGAGGCAGACCGCGTTCTTCCACGAATGCATGCTTTCTGTGTAATTTCCACTCTTTAATACTAAAAAAAAAAAATTCAAAAGCATTCTTATCTCAATTATCGAGAATAACAGTACAAGAGTAAGAGATATGCTCTGAGATAGGTTTCATATGCAGTGGTCAAGATAATGGAATGGTAAGCATAGTTTGAAGAGGAAGGCGAACTACAAATGCGAGGCAGAAATAACACGGAGATGAGGTTAATATAAAGACAAATTTTTGCCTAAAAAAGAAGTACGAATCAGGAAAGATATGTATGTGAACATTAAGAAACATAAACATTAAGATAGACTACATAAATAAATATAACATAAATATATGTACTATATGCATACACATTTGAAGCGTATTCTATACAATGTAATGTAATATGTGTAAGAATGCACAAACATACATACATATTTTACATTACCAAAAAGAGAGAAAACTCCTCTACAAATCGTAAGCCGATTTGCAGAGTGACCTTCATGTGCAGCGAGATCTTCTTTTCCTGTGCATTATGACATTTAGAAGTTGCGGAACATAAGGAGAATAGAAGTAGAAAGGGGGAGAAAATTAATCCTTTCTACATATGTTTTACCGTCATAAATGCATAGTTACATAGGCGCTTGCAAAAGGAGAGAAAGAACCTTTGATAGGAAGTGATGTTTACTTCGACATTGAAAATGAGAGAGAGAGCGAATGTGAGAGAGAGAGAGTGAGTAAGAACGAGAAAGAGAGGCGAGAAAGGGGGTTAGAGATAATTACAGTAAAGGTCAGAAACAAATTGAAAGCGATCATAGGACTTGTGGCGTGTAAAAGGCAAGATTGGATATTTTTCCCCCACACTCTCGTCGTCCTTTCTCTCTCTCTCTCGTTCTCCCTCTCTCTATCTTTCTCTCCTCTCTCACTCACTCTCTCATCTTTTCCCCCTTTTTGCCTCTCCAATCACTATTTCTCGGTCTCAATATCGCTTCCTTGAACCGAATGACAATCGGTACAAGCTTTCTGTTGTCCTTTCTCCAATAAATAGACCATTCTCGGCTGCCTTGCAACGATTCGCCAAATGGGTCAAGTGATTACTCTTTTGAACACCGAGAGATTGAGAGAGAGGGTGCGTGAAAAGAAAGAGAGATGAGAGAGTAGAGAGAGGAAGAGAATGAGGGATGAGAAAGGGCGGGATGAAACCACAGTTTTTACAGATGATGCCATTTAATTGTACTTTTTCGGGCTCAAAAGAAGTGACGAGTGACCGTAGCTGAATTTTCTGTGATAAAAATTTCAGCAAATAAGGATTGCAATCCCGTGCTATTAATACTTCATTCGTTCTATGTTGGCCTTCTTAGCAGAAATGGCACAAAATGAAGATAATCCTAATTTTCATGTCAGTTCGTCAAACATTTCGAAAGAGAAGCAATGATCTTCCTGTCTCTAGTCTCCTCAATCTCCCATGGTCACATCTCTTTCTGATTGTCGAGCACCAAATTCCACAATGAACAGCAGACAAACATTTGTAAACTAGCCAAAGAAGTCGCCCAAATGAGCGAATATCTCAGCACATCTTTCGAATTCGTCTTGAAATGGGCAAAAGTATGGTCAGCACATCTTTCGAATTCGTCTTGAAATGGGCAAAAGTGTGATCTTTTCGATTTTGGTTAAATGAACTTGCTAATCAACAAATATTTTATGCATGCATTAACGGGTTAAAAAAAGAGAGAGACACGGTAGGAAGGGCCTGGAGAATCGCGGAATGAAGCCTCGACGAGGGTCCCCGGGAGCATGTTAGGCGCGATCTAGAAAAAATTGTTTGGTTTCCGGGAAAATAAACAATTAAAAAAATGCAAAACTGAAATGATTTTAAAATAATACAAAAATTAACTGTTTGAACCCCTTTCGCTCTCTTAAAAGAATAAAAATAAATAAATTGTGCATACCCTTCTTCGCCTTTTGCTGGCGCGCTTGCTTCGCTTCGTCGAGTTCGCGCTTGATTTCCTCCTGCAAAGGAAGGATTCAAGAAAAAAAAATAGAAATATAGCCCTTAAAAAACGACCAATAAAAACCTTTGATTAGTATAGCTTTATTTCTAGATTTATTTCTTATAATTCCGAGGAAACGTTTTGATAACAAGAAGAAGCAGCTTGGGGGGAGGGGACTGAATGTACGCCCGGGGGCCTCGATTCTCTGGAGCGGAGGGGAGGGTGGGGGGGGGGCTCTGCCAGGTTCACTTACCTTTATCTGGTGCGCATCGATCTGCTGGAGAAGAAATTCGGTGGCTGCATGTTGCTCAAGCTCCTCAGTATGGTCGACATGGTTGGCAGCCAGAGAGAAGATGCCGAAAATCTGAGATAGAGAGAGAGAGAGAGAGAGAGAGAGAGAGATGGAGAGAGAGATAGAGAGATAGATAGAGAAAGATATGGAGAGAGAGAGAGATGGAGAGAGAGAGAGTGAGAGAGATATGGAGAGAGAGACAGAGAGTTAGATAGAGAAAGAGATGGAGAGAGAGAAAGATATGTAGAGAGAGAAAGAGAGAGAGAGAGATAGAGAAAGATATGGAGAGAAAGAGAGAAAGATATGGAGAGAGAGAGAGTGAGAGATAGAGAAAGATATGGAGAGAAAGAGAGAAAGATATGGAGAGAGAGAGGGAGAGAGTGAGAGATAGAGAAAGATATGGAGAGAGAGAAAGATATGGAGAGAGAGAAAGAGAGAGAGAGATAGAGAAAGATATGGAGAGAGAGAGAGAAAGATATGGAGAGAGAGAGAAAGATATGAAGAGAGAGAAAGAGAGAGAGAGAGAGAGATAGAGAAAGATATTTAGAGAAAGAGAGAAAGATATGGAGAGAGAGAGAGAGTGAGAGATAGAGAAAGATATGGAGAGAGAAAAAGATATGGAGAGAGAGAAAGAGAGAGAGATAGAGAGAAAGATATGGAGAGAGAGAGAAAGATATGGAGAGAGAGAGAGAGATATAGAGAGAGAGAGAGAGAGAGCGCGACTGGGACTTTCATTGTGAGAAAAAAAATATAAAGCTGGGAAGAGATGGAAAGGTAAACGAGGGACATATAGAGTAAGATGTAGGGGTAGTTAGGCTAAAGAAAAAGAGCAAACCACGATAGGCAGGAAGAAGAGCGAGACCATAAAGTAGTTCTCGACACCGAAAAGGTAGCTCTGCTAAAAGAAACTCGCGTGGGAGAGTTTAAGGAACCCCTAGTATTTGAATAGTAACGCAATGCATATGATTCTTTGTTAGTCCCTTGATTATTCGCACATTTTAGATATCTTCTCTCTCTCTATCTCTCTCTGTCTCTCTCCTCTCTCTCTGTCTCTCTCCTCTCTCTCTCCTCTCTCTCTCCTCTCTCTCTTCTCTCTCTCCTCTCTCTTTCCTGTCTCTCTTTCTCTCTCTCTCTGTCTGTCCCCTCCTAACCCATGCCGTGATGACGGACACTTGGTACCGCGCGACGAGCGTATTATTGACAGAGCACTCGAAGATGCCCGAGTCATTCGCGACGATGGGGAAGATCTTGCAAGTTATTTTTTTTTATCTTTAATTAATTAATTAATTGTATTTATTTTGCATATAAATAAATACAATCGAAATTTGCATATAAATTAATAAATTCAATTAATAAAAAATTTGCATATAACCTCAAGTATAGATTGCTGCGTGACCTGGACGCGCCAGTCGAGCCATGTCTCGTCGATGTTGACACCGTTCACCGACCACGACACGCCCTCCTGCGAGAGAGAGAGAGAGAGAGAGAGAGAGAGAGAGAGGAAGGAAGAGAGAGAGAGAGTGGAGAGAAAGAGAAACAGAGAGAGAGAGAGAGAGACAGAGAGAGAGAGAGGAGGGAGAGAGAGAGGAGAGAAAGGAAGGAATAGAGAGAGAGAGAGAGAGAGAGAGAGAGAGAGGGAGAGAGGAGGAAGAGAGAGAGAGAGAGAGAGTGGAGAGAAAGAGAAACAATTGTGATTAATTTTTAGGTAATATGTTTTTTTTAAATGAAAATACAGATGAGAGAGAGAGTGAGAGGGAAGAGACTGAGAGAGAGAGAGAGAGAAAGAGAGAGGGAGAGAGAGAAAAGATAGAGGGAGAGAGAAAAGAGAGAGGGAGAGAGAGATAGAGAGAGAAAAGTTAGAGGGAGAAGGAAAAGAGAGAGAGCGAGAGAGAGAAAAGATAGAGGGAGAGAGAGAGAAAAGAGAGAATACCTCTTGGCTATCACATGCAAAGGCGACAAATGCGCCGACCAGAACGATGAGCTGGCCGGCGCCCTGCAGAAGAAAAAAAAAAATTTTTTTGAAATGAGTTTAATGAAGTCGAACAATTTTTTTTTTCTTATTTAGCCAATGATTGAATGCTTCCCATTTCATACACTCCCAGGCATCCGCCATCGATGAAAACACAGAAGAAGCTATAAGCATTCGGTCGAGGCAAGAGTATATTTCTAATAAAAAAATTCATGGGAGAATTCTAAAAGTGAGACCAACATACATAAATAGACAGTGGCAAAGAGTGCTCTGTCATTATCTGATCCTAAAAAACTATTTCTCGCTAGACTCTTTCAAGCCTTTCATATAATTTCTCGTCCAAGATTCACCCTCTGTCTCTCTCTCTCAATCTCTCTCTCTCTCTCTCTCTCTCTCTCTCTCTCTCTCTGTTTCTTACTTATTCTCATCTATCCATCCCATTCTCTCTCGCTCTCTCTCCCTCACTCTCTTTCTCTCTCACTCTTCTCTCTTTCTCTCTCCCTCCCTCCCTCTCTCTCTCTCTCTCTCTCTCTCTCTCTCTCTATTTCTTCCTTATTCTATTTGTCTCCACCCCATTCTCTCTCACTCTCTCTCTCTCTCTCTCTATTTCTTCCTTATTCTATTTGTCTCCACCCCATTCTCTCTCACTCTCTCTCTCTCTCTCTCGCTCTCTCTCTCTGTCTCTCTCTCTTTCTCTCTCTCTCTCACTCTGACCTCAATCTCCTTCTCGACGAACATGCGTCTGCTTGAAGTGGTGAGCAGCATTCGTTTCGTCTCGGAGAGCTTCTGCTTGAGTCTTGACTTGATAAATCCGAGCTTCTTTACCTCTTCCGGCCTGCAAGGAAAGAGGAAGGATCTGAGATAATCAATGATAATTAATAATGAATAAAAGAATACCAGCAGACTACAAGGGCCCTTGAGATATCGCCTAATGGTCTTCGCGGAGAAGACAAAAAGATACTGTCGATTGATAAACGTACCCCCGATATCGGTCCTTCCCAAAGCCCTATTCCACCATATGTTTAACATTTTGACAGAAGCCCCATTTCAGATAATTTTACCCCGGACGATTACTTTCATATCCACCATGCTTTATTGGGTCTTCGACAGTGGGCGTTTATTCTCTGGACCTTTCATCTTCTGAATCGTTCCCCGAGTGGCCTTTTTCAATCAATTAATAGATGAATTTAAATACTTTTGTCTCCAATTTTATCTTAAAGGTGCTTAATTTAATTATTTTTAAAAATAAAAAATAATAATTCTCTTGAATCGTAAGCACCACGAGAGCACTAACGTCGGAGTCGTACTAAGCGGCGCCGGGCATCTCTTGGCCTCGATCCGCTTGGCCAGCTCGCCTTCGTTGAGGAAGGGACACTCGACGTCGTACTCCAGCCAGTCAGCGGGAGTGTCGATGGCGGAGAGGAGGGGAAAAGAGAGAAGAAAGACGACCGCGTGCCGCAGAAAGAATGACGGCCGGAGTGTAATCATCTTGAGAGATGAAATGAAGCTAGGCATATTCCGCATTATATATTATGTTAGTATTCACGAGGAAGACGACTGGTTGGGCATTAGGGTTGGAAAAATGAAGGAGCTTAAAGTGTTTGAAATTGCTTGAAATGAGCACGAGGCTACACAGTGCATAACCCGCGTTATGAACGAGACACAGCAAACTGCCAATGGAAATTATGTGACAGTAAAAAGTATTGAGAAATCACGTCCCGTAGGTTTTTCGCGCCAAAAATTTGAATTCTTCTTTCGGAAGAAAATGTTATTTTCACTTTTTTTTTGAGCTTTAATTGTTAGTTTACTTTTACAGTTTTCTTTTAGAAATGGCCGCGGCTGTCGAACGAAGCGCGTCCGCGCTGCGCGCTTTTCGGCAAATCGTGCACGAGCTGCGCAAGTCGGACAAGGTCGAGTCTTCCCGCTTTTGGCTGCCTTTCTCTTCTCTCTTTGTGTTCTTCACTTCTCATACATATCCATGTCCTACTCTGTGTTCGTTCCCGTTTAAGCCGCGTTAAAGCTGCTTTCTAAATGGATGAGAGAATCTTCACTTTTCTACTGGAAAATGTGCTTAATTTTCGACCTAATTTCCATTTTTTTTCGTCTTTTGGGAAGAATAACAAGAGGAACAACAACAACAACAAGGTACTGCTTCCAGAGTTTCGGTCGTGCGAGTCCACAGTTCGAGTTTTTGATGCGTCAGATGCGAGGGCACCAGCTGACGCAACGCGTCTTCTCCAAGGCGCCCAATGAGGTCGAGCATGTCGCCGGCCTCTACGCTACTTATCTTTCAAGGTTTTGCCCTTTCTTTTAAACCCTGTTTTCAGGTCACGTCAGAGTTTACCTTGATTAATTCGTAAGAAAAGGCTTATTAATGAAAAAGAAATCGCCTAAAATAATTCTAAAACAAATGAACAAATTGTTTCATTTTCGAGCTACTTCGGATTCTAACTTAATTTAATGTATATAGGATACATCGTCCAAAAGGAATAGGAATAATGATTTAAAAAAAACGAGACTTATATTTCTTACTTTTCTTTCCCTTGTTCATCTACAAGGTTAATATGCAGATTAATATTATGATGCAATTGTGAATGTAATTAGCTAACGGTAGTTTTTTCTTGGCTAATTGTTTTTCAAGGGCGTCTTCTTTCGAGATGGGTCTGATGAGAACATATTAATACGATCACGAAACGTGAAGCGACTAAAGTGATGACAAACCTAATAATGTTTTCCAGTACTCGCCGCCTGCAAGAGCTGCACCACACGTACCGAGGAGGCGAGCGGAGCATTGAACAGAGCGCAAACATCGTTGGGCTTAAGCTGCCGGTCGAGTACAAGCACAAGCTCTAGGTCCCGCGTGGAAGACAGTTGAATTGCTGCATACCGTACTCTTCTTGCTTGTTTTTTTTCGGTTCTTACCGTAAGACTTAACATTCTTAGTAGCTTTGGGTAGGTTTCTTAAGAAAGACAAGCGTTTAGCTTCTTTAATTCAAGAAGATTTTCACGAATAAAGATATATTGATTTGCCTCTAAACCTGTTTTTCTTTCGTTGAGATTTACAGTTTTCGATCGGTTGAGATACCGTGCGTGCAAAGGTTGCGCAATCTCTTTCTTCAGCTTGTCGTTTCTTATTGACTCATTACATAACCATCTGGTTGTATTCCTTCTTAACCAAATCATAAGTGTGAAGTAAGGCTAATACTATCACTCCTCATAAATGTTAAATCAATGACTTTTCACCCCCCTTCCCCGGAATAGCAATCATTTCTACTCTGTTTAGGAAAAGCATCCGGAAAGGCTTTTATTCCCCGAATCATATCTTCCAAATTGCATGTTTTTTTTAATGCATACTGCGCTACCTCATTGCCTCCTGCCGTGGTTACTACTTCTCCTGCCTTTTCCATGCTCAACATCACCCTTTTTATCTCAGACAGTCGTGATGAATTCCATTTTCGTATTCGACTTAATCGTTTCTCATTTCCAGACCATTGCTCGAATTATTTATCCTTGTCGAATTTTTATTTGTCCTCATGGCTTCCCATTATATATGGCATTGGTTTTATGGTTTTTTTTTCACGACCGGCACCAATTTGGATTCGTGTCTCCTCCATAGAGAACTTTTGAATCCCTGATAGCCAGTGGACGGAAGATTGACGACTTCTCAGAATCTGAGCAATGGAAGAGGGGCGGAGCGACCGCTTCAACTACCTCCTGCAGCCACTCAGAGATCTCGCCGACTTCTGGAATGTCGACATTGCCAAGCCGCTTGAGACGTACGAAAAGGAGCTGCGCGAGTTGGCAGAGCAGGAGGACTTTGATGTGGAACACGGGCATAGGTGCGGTTTCTCTCTCTCTCTCTCTCTCACTCTCTCTTTCTCTCTCTCTTTATTTCTCTCTCTCTCTCTCACTCTCTCAAGTGCCTGAGTTCTTTTTAATTTTAAATTGTATGTTTTTTCTCTTATTCTCTTATTTTCCGTGGTTTTTTTTCCTAAAAAGGATATTACTCGCCAAATATGTCTTTCAATATGGCATTTAATGTAACTATAATTTTTCGAAAAATAAGTTTTTATTATGTATGCCTGGTAATGTTTTCAATATAAAGCTTTTTTTATTATTTCTTATTGCAGGCTAAACCTCAACGACGCATCTGCGCTTATTCAAGGAACGGCTCACATTTACGGGAAAAAGGTAATGAAAGAAAAATTGGAGAAAATTTGCATACTTATCAGTTGTTGATCTGAATTGGTTTGTTAATTTTTTTATGTAAATATTTTTCCGTCTCAGGTTGACTATGTCTACAACGAAACGGTCGAGCTCAGTGCATCTCTGAAGGATACAACCAAGACGAAGAAGAAGGCAACTGCTGGTTCTAGCTTTACTTTACTTTATTTTCGTTTACGGTTTCACACCATCGAATAAATAAATGCCTATTTTGACTTATTTCGAAAATAGAGAGCTAGGTAAATCACAGAAGGGATAGTAAAGACAGAATTTTACTACCAAATCCTTGAATGGGACTTTCTCCTGTCATCCGGTTGTGTTTGTAAAATTGACTGTTAGTTCTTGTTATTTTGTGGTTAAATAATCTTAAAAGTGCTGATATATCTAAATGATCGGGTATTGGTTACGATATTAATTGAAATCATGAAAGACGAAGGCGTATTTACAATTCGAAGCTGCTGCTTTTTCAATGCATTTAAATTTTATTAATTTTCTTGTGAATTTTTTTCTACGCTCACAATTAATTTTTTTATTTAAGGTGTAGATCCGGACGAGAATGAAGGAGGCGAGGATGCCGACAGTTAGTTATTCTTACAATTCTTCTCTTTTTAAAATTAAAGATAGAATTGAACATTTGTTTGTATGTTTTTTAACTAAGCAAAAGTTTAGTGAAATCGAAGCAATTTTATTTGTTGTTGTTTATTTGCTGTTTTGTTGAGAGCAAGAAAAGAAGTGTTAAACTGTCGATTAAATCAAAGTAAAAATACCGTGCCTAAGGTGAGACAATGTTCGACAACATTAATTTGGCGTTATTTTCTGTGATTAATTTATTATTAATTTAGATGTCGGCACCGCGAACGCTGCTCTTCTCCGCAATCCAATGCAGCTCGTCGTCTACAAGTCATTCAAGGCGCAGGCATGTGGTTTTGCTAATTTTTTTAAAATTATTTATATACATTTCTAAAATATACTAATAAAAAGAGATTCAATGCTAATTGTAAGGTTGACGTATTTTCTGAGAAACGATCAATATAGAGTAATAGAAATGACCACGACGATGATAATGCAGCAGTATTTTTTTTTAATATCTTACAAAGCGTTTCACTTCTAATGCTGAAAAATGTGTACATATTCATAAATCATAGAAATGGTGCTCGCATATATTTTAGTGTGCTCTACAGTATTGTACACATTTTATAGCCGGTGGAATCGCTGGCTCTGAAGCGCAGTGCGAATCGGCCGCTGCTCCCTCAAATCTCTATGATGCCCATGAGTCTGATGCCGCTTGCGTCGTACGAGAAATCGAATGTGTCGCTCATCGCGCGCACAAGAAAGGCAGAGGTGATTGGCAAGAAGGACGACTTCAAGATGAACACGGGCTACCTCCACAAGACGGTACGTGTACTGTAGCAGGTTTTCTATATAATTTGTATTTATATTTATTTTCGCTCTCTCTTTCCTAATTATTATATCGCTATCCTGCACCCTAATAATGAGTCGCTCATGATGTTTTTTTCTTCGAAATATATACATATATTTTTTTTACTACTAATAACACAGACGATTCACTTATATTGTGAAAAAAAATTAATTACACTTTTTGAATTGCAAGTAAAAGTCCATATTTTATTTACAGGGCGCTCTTCTACTGGATCCGATCAATAAGGATCTCGTGGATAACTTTGCGAGTTTCGCCAAGTTTGCGACGTGGCGAACTGCAGATGTGAGGCCATTTACATGACTTAGCCTTTAAATTTAACTTGCCGTTAAATTTTACTAAATTGACCTTTAAACAAATTATTAATTGCAAAAAAATTGTAGAAGTGGAAGGTTCATAACTTGACCAGATATTTGCCATGGAAAAGAAAACTTAAAGCTCTCTGGGGCTATAATTGTAATTACTAATGACAATATTTTATATAAAGAAGCGTATTACTATTTATTTATTTGTAGGTGACTGATGAAGCGCTTACGGAACAACATGAAAATGGAACCGAGCGTGATGTGGAGCAGAGCTCGGGGCCTATCGGAGGTCTTTTTTTTTCTTGTCTACTTTCTTTGATAATATAAATTATTCGACTTACTTATTTAAGTTAACTTAATTATTTTAGCCAATTTTTGCTCTTGCCGTATAATAATAATCAGACCAGCTGTATTAAATGGCTGAATATTTTATGATACGTGGAGTTGTTAACCAGCATTTTTTTCTCTTTTTGTTTAAAAAAAATTTGAAATGAATATTAAGAGTGTATCTGAAAATACAAAAGCTCATTTGTGAATTGCGCGACAATATTTTCGAATTTAGACATTATCGATGATCCTGAAGTGAATGGTAGTGATCGATCGCACCCTGGAATGGATTACGGTAGTCAGCCCACTCGAGTTTCGTCACGAATGGAGGTATACGGTTTATTTTATTGCTCTTAATTTTTTATCTTAAACAAATAAAAATAGCTATTTAATCCATAACTGTAGTTTATTGTTATTGTAATTAATTGGTAATTATTTTTTTAAATTTAATTGCTCCGTCATCGTCCATCTTCTGCTCTTGATGATAGAAGAGAAACTATTGCACTCAGGCCAAGCTCTCGCTTCAACTCTGACCAGTTTGGAGATAATGATCAAGGTAGTTAAGAAGAGATCTGACAAAGATAAGAGCTCTATTTGGAAGTAAAGAGCCTACAAGTAAATAAAGGACTTAGTAATAGAGATTAATGAAGAGAATTTGTCGCAGAAAGAAGTTTGAACAGAAAAGGAACATGACAAAAACTGTAAAGCAAAAATATTGGGGATACAAATCAATTTGCTTCTCCCCACTTTTGCACAGCACCTTTTTTTTATCTTCTCACAGTGATCTTTTTCTTCTTATTTTGACATGAGATTAAATCGGACGATTGATTATTCTAGATATATGCAGGGAAATCATTTATTGTTAACCTACAAAACAGGGATGTATCGGAATAAAAATTTTCATAACGGAATTCGGAATTCGGAAGGCCCCCTTTCATAACGGAATTCGGAAATCGGAATTCGGAAGAGAAAAAAGGTCGGAATTCGGAATTCGGAACTTCAAGTTTCAATAAGAAAAATGGGACTTTTTCTCTCTAACTTTTGGTCTATCTCCCGCGCTTGGGGCATAAAACAACAGTGAGATTAGATGGTGGATGTGCTCTGCCGTGCCATTAAAAGCTTCGGTGAAAGCTGAAGAAATCATTGTCAAATATTTTTTATTTACTTTTGTTCTCTCGGTTTTGAGCAGTATCTCGCGCATATGGAAAACGTCTACCAGTTTCAGCAAAAGGTGCAAAAGTATATAAAATTAGTTCAGTATAAAGCCAAACCCTTGCTTTAAAGGAGGTATCCGAGGAATAATAAACTTAGGTTTTATTATACATGGATGACCGGTCGGCACTGGTCGCCCCGCCCCTGAGGGGAAGGAGCGGCTAGCGCCGACCTGCACTTTAGTGTTGGTGAGAACACCACGGCTGAGCGGCTGCCCCGGGCTATGCCCTTCCTTCCACCCTTTCTCTGATAACTACGCTTTGTCATATCGCCTGAAGATAAAGATATCCATTCAACAACGTCTCTCTCTCCCCCGCACACCACGCTACTACACAACTCGACTGTCAACAAGGGAATCGGCTTGAGCACCGTGTCAAATATGACTTCATCGAACTTTCGTATTACCGTATTTTCTCTATTAGTGCCCCCGGGGGTACTATTTTTCAATTACCTTCTCAAAGGGGGGCACTAATAGAGGGGGCTGTTCTAATAGAGGGAGGGGCCTTGGCCCCAACCACTAACCAATCTACTTTAGACGCGAGAACTTTAACATTTCAGTTTATGTCAGCACTTTATATGTTGTGAAGTTTGGAAATTTATTTCAGTTTTACTACAATGCGCTTCCCAAAAGGTCTCCACTTATGAAAGATCCGCAAAACATTTCATTGTAATTTCGCCCTGCTCAAAATGAAAGCTTCATTAACATTTGGTCAAACTGGCGTCAGTTTTCTCAGGACTGGATTCAGTTTTCTTCTTAGAATAATACATAAAATGTGGACGGCTGAGCTGCAAAATTCCGAAAAAAAATTCCGAAGAAATGGCCTTCATAACGGAATTCGGAATTCGGAATTCGGAAGGGAAAAAAGGTCGGAATTCGGAATTCGGAATTCCGATACACCCCTGCTACAAAACACGCGTTATTTTGAGTGTAATCGTGGCGAATTCTTCTTTGTTTTATATCCTGAAAAAAGAAGCGTCAATTGAAATTGGTGTGTTATTTCAGAGTAAACAAACAACTAATTTTCTTCCCCGCTTATCCTTGCTTCAATTTTACAGTGTCTTTCGTGGACTTCGACGGTGGTGACGGCGGAAATAGTGATGGCGGTGGTTACTTCGAGGCGGCGAATCTAACCAAGGTCGAAGAGAGAAACCCGGTGAGTATAGGATGCAATGGTTAGCTGGTTATTATGATAGAAATCACGGTAACAAACATTGGCCTTTTTTACTTGAGGAAAAAAAACTGCGGATTTTGAAGCAATTTCGTTCCCTTTCAGGTGGAGCGTAATAGAAATATTTAATGTTTTATTTTAAAAAAAATGGTTAAAAGTTGTTTTGGTATTTTAATTAACTGACCATTCATTGGGAGCCTTATTAACATACTCCATTTTGATTTAAAAGTAACAATGTGTAAAAAAAAACCTTAGCTAGGCTTTGGTGTCCTTTCAGTGGGACCTCACCCAGGAAGAGATGGATGAAATCGACGAAGACCTCGAGGAGGCCGAGGCGGCTGCCTTGCAGGATGTGAAGTGGAAGAGGATCCCTTTCAAGAAGGTCAACAATGTCGTCAACATCAAAAAGCTCACTGAGAAGAAGAAGAAGGTTTGCATTTTTATCGATTAGAAGGATGATCAGCGGGAAGAATTACCCATGTTTATTGATTTGAATCAGGGTAAAAAGGGTACTGTCGATTCAACAGACCCACCCTTATTTTGGGCCTCGCCAAAGCCCTACCCCACCATGTTTTTGAGTAACATTTAGACAAAAACAGCTAACCCGCCCTGGTTTCTGGGCTTCATAACTCATTCCCCACCCTAATCTTTTGGGTCCTCGGCAGGAGCTTTTATTCCCTGATAGTAATTGAAGCCTTTTTTAAACAGAAAATGTAGTGACAATGGTGTAAAATTATGAAGAAGAAAAGAGAATATTATGATGGTAATATAAAGATAAATCTAACTAAGGTTATTTTTAAGTCATTATTAAAAGGATATAATTCTTTTTTTTTTCAGGAAGAAGAAGCAATGGACAAGCGTGCGCGGACGCTTCAGTGCCGCGAGTATTTTGACGAGTTCTTCTATCGCGTGCCGAGACCCAAGGCTGGAGGTTCTGCCGATTGGGTTTGTTGTTGTGCTACTTCGCCCACGTTTGTTGATGTTGGAATGAATCTTGATTTGACCAAGGGCTACTGAAAAAAATTTTGAACTAGGGCAACTGAACATTTTTTTTTGAATTAGCCCTAAATGCCTGGAATTGCACAAGTACTACTTTATCTTGTACAGAGAAATTTAAAAATTTCTTTTATATTGGAATATTTTTTAAAAATATTTTTTCAGACCAAATCTGCACTCGCTCCCTTCGTCGCTGCTGCAGCTAAACGAAGAGCGGAGAAGCGCAAGCTGTTGGAGAAGGAGAAGGTGAGAGAGTGTTTTTTTTATATCTCGAAGCGAAAAAAAGCCTCTTACTGTTCACACAGATTATATGCATATTTCGCACAAGGTAAAAACACTTTTTCTACTTGGCTTCTTTCACATTTATACTGCGTCTTTGAATGCTTTTATAATTAAATTGAAGAAGATGTAAAAAAGAATGAAAATTAAAGTATACTACTAACTTTTTTTCATAAACACTTTGAAGAAAGCTCGCGAGGAAGACGAAGAGAATGCGCCGCCCGAAGAGCCCAGCGACCTGTTTGGAGACGACTTTTTTGGTTACGACGATGACTGCGATGACTTCGACGCCCTGGCCATCGCACAGAGGGATCAGGAGGCAGACGCACAGCAGGACTTCTCGCCCCATGAGCCAATCGGTGATGACGCCTTCGAGGTTGGAGGAGATTATGTTCATACAGTAGTATTTATATTTAGAAGGTTTATGCCATTACAGTGACATTATTCATTAACGAGATTCTAATGTTCAACAAAAAAAATCGTTCAAGCAGTAATGATTTGCGGATATTTTTTTAAATACTTTTTTTTGTTGTTCAAATTAACAGGTTTATTTCCTAATGATCTGCTTCTACAGGTGGTCGTGCCTGCTCAGAGTCTCTATGCGAATCGTGCCTGCGCCGGAGGTTCGCAGGTACGAGAGATAACCTTGTGTTATTTGATAATTTTTGAAATGACGTCATCTTTGGGTTTTTATAAAGTTATATTATTATGCCAATTAGTTTTTATATTATGGTTTTATTACGAGATAGAGAGAAAGAGAGGGACATAGACATAAATAGAAAGCTAAAAAGGATTATAGATATGGAGTATGCTGGAAATTAAGTTAAATCTTTTAGTGACTTTAAAATGCATCTTTAGTTTTGCGAAGCTTCTGGCTTTTCTTACTGTCCTCTGAAAAGTATATTCAAGTTTAAAAAGTTTTCTCTATTAAGAGTAATAATAGGTATAAATCAATAGTTATCGATCGATTTTCCAATCAAAACTCACCAGGACACGCTCGGGAACGGCTGCTTGAGCAGCCAAGGCAGCTCAAAGTCCGCGTCGTCCTCTCAGCCGATCCCCTTCAATCCGAATGCCAACGAATGGATCGTTCCACGGCCCCCTCCTCATCTCAGTCTCGAGGAAATTGTCAAGTTCTACGTGGAAAGGTCTCTCCCAATCAATCGATAATCGAACTACCGAATTTTTTAATCGATTTTTAAAAAATTATTTTTATTGGATTAAAAAAAATTAGAATAATGTTTCTCCCAGATTCTGGACTGCCATGGAGGAGTACAAGCACGACCTGGACAAGGAGGTGGAGAAATGGTAATTAATTTATAATTTAATGTTTCAATTTGGCTTTAAATAAAAGAAAATAAGCATAATTGTAGAATGTTTATGGTGTACTTTTAAAATATTTGTATTTATTTTCGATGTTCTGTAATTTTAGGGAAACCGAACTCATTCCGATTCTCGAAGAGGAGGAGAGAACGAAGGACTTTGACGTGCACGAATACGGCGACTATCTACTCGGGCAGTTCGACAATGTTGGCGAAGAGAAGACGATGAGTGAGGTGAGGGAAGGGGAATCTGTTGTCAGGCAGAGACAGAGAAAATGTCAGGCGAAAGAAGATGCAAAGCTATTGTGCTATCATATTTGTTTACTCATCAAAGTTTCTCTACCCACCTCTCTTATTTTTGTCTCTTCTCTGTCTCTCGCTCCCTTTGTCTCTCTCTCTTTCTCTGTCTCTCGCTCCCTTTGTCTCTCTCTCTTTCTCTCTCTCTCTCTCTCTCTCTCTCTCTCTCTACTCCTCTCTCTCTCTCTCTCTCTCTTCTCCTCTCCTCTCTTTCTCTCTCTCTCTCTCTGTGTCTCTCTCTCTCTCTCTACCTCTTTCTCCCCCCTTTCTCTCTCTCTCTCCCTCTCCTCTTCCAGCTTCTCGAAGGGAAAGAGCAGCGCGAAGTGAGCCGCTACCTGCTGAGCGTGCTTCTCATGGCGAACACGAACAACGTGGAGATTGACTACGACGAAGAGAAGGGTGGAGATGTCCAGGTCAAGCTGCTCAAGCGAGAGCGACACCACGAAGTCTTCGATCAGGACGGTGCAATGTGAGGAGGTCCCAAGCGGAATTCTGGAGGAGTACGGTAGAAATTGACCCCAAAATTGACTACTCATCATGCCATATTTCTCTATTTATATAGGCCTCCCAATTTCCCCATCACTTAAAATGTGACTAGGTCATACTTGTCCAAGAAAGTATTGATTACTTTCAAATTCCCCCCCCCCCCTTTTTATCTGTCAATGCCCATTGTTTGGCTGACAATCGCGGAGTCATTTAAATATCTTCATTCAGTGAAATCTTTTTCCGTCAGACGTTCAAGATCTCTCATCCCTTTCATTCAAGTCTTTCTCACCTTTGTGGGTAATTATAGGCTTGTTTCGAGGATGACTTTTATGTTCTTTGTTTTTACCCGACCCTTTTTGCCCGATCTTTATTTGGTTACGAAGTCCCTTTTTAAAAGCTTCCTTTAGTCGGTAATATTAAAGGTTATCATATCAGGCTTCCTTCAACTCTAAGTAGAACTTGCGTTGTGCAAATTTGTTACTTGGATGTTTTGAATAAATTATGTTTTTGGTACGTATTCTTTATAAGTGAATGTGGTTTTGCACCACCTCAAGAATATCTGTTAGATTTTGTGGTATGTTCTTTGAAGAAAATTTTGGTTGCCTTGAAATTTTTTAGACAGGTTTTTAAAAGTTTAATTTGTTATATATATTTTGTTATATATATTTTTTTTCTTTGTAGACATTGCTAAATTTAAGTATAATCTCAAGCTTACTTAGGTTGTAATCGAAAGAAAAAGACGAAGATGGCTCTGTGGGTGGACAAGCAACGCCCGACCACCCTCGCCGCTCTCTCCTATCATAAAGAACAAGCGGCCGCACTCACCGAACTAGTACTTTGTTTGCTTTTTTATTTTAGTGTTTACTTCATTATTTTGTTCTTTTGTTTGTATTTATTAAGTTGCTAGTTTTTTTTACCACAGTCAATCTTGGTGACTTTCTTTATTGCTTTCTCTCAAATCCTGTCTCTTTCCCATTCATTTCTCTTTCTTTCTCTCTCTCTCTCTCGCTCTATTTCTCTCCTCTCTCTCTCTCTCTCTCTCTCTCTCTCTCTCTCTTGTCCATCAAACTCCCCTCCTAAGGTGCACCGCGACGACTTTCCCCACCTGCTAATCTACGGCCCGTCGGGTGCTGGGAAGAAGACGCGTGTCGCTGCTCTGCTGCACGAGTTGTACGGCGCGGGCGTGCACCACCAGAAGCTGGAGACGAGGCAGTTCACGGCGCCCAGCGGGAGGAAGCTCGAGCTGCAGACCGTCTCCTCCAACTACCACATCGAACTGACACCCGGGTATGGCAGAGAGCGAGAGAGAGAGACGGAGAGAGAGAGATAGAGAGAGACAGAGACAGATTAGGAGAAATAGAGAGTAATAATGAGGGAGAGAGACAATGAAGGGAAAAAAGAGAACGTTAAAGAAGCCATTCTACTTCCAGAGACGTGGGCGTCTTTGACCGCGTCGTCGTGCAGGATGTTGTCAAGCAAATGGCGCAGACTTCGCAGATTGACTCGACCACCCAGAGGGTCTTCAAGGTTCCTCGGCCGGCTATTTAGGCCCCCTCTTTTATTTATTTATTTCTTTCTTAAATGTAAAATAATAATAATAATAAATTTTTATTCAATGCTAACTGTATTTATATTTCAAAATTACTTGAAAAATATTTTCGCTCAAACGCGAAAACAATAATATGGTTGATAAAGAGATTTGGAATAAAAGCGTTAACCAATAAAAAGTATTGTTATATATAATAAATGTTATCATTATTAGTATCATACTTATTATAATTATTGTAAATGTGATGATTGAGGTGGTCGTTCTACATGAGATGGATGCGCTATCAAGAGATGCGCAACATGCGCTGCGTCGAACGATGGAGAAGTACTCGGGCAACTGTAGACTCATTCTCGTATCGAATACACTGTCGAGGTAGGAAGAGAGAGAGAGAGAGAGAGAGGGAGAGAGAGAGAGAAGAGAGAGAGAGTAAGAGAAGGAGAGAGAGAGAGAGTAAGAGAGAGAGAGTGCAAAAGAGAGAGAGAGTGCAAAAAAGAGAGAGAGGGAGAGAGTTGATGGAAAGGAAGGGAAACAGTAAGCAGTGACAAAGGTGGGAGAGAGGTCCTCTCGCTTCCCTCTCGTACGATTTTCCGCTTTTCTCACATTCCCTGAATGCGCTTTTGTGTACGAGTAATTAAATAAGTAACTGCAGAAAATATGCAAGAGAGAAGAGAAAGAGAGGGAAAGGAGGAAAATGAATGATCTTCGATTTTGCTAGAGTAATCGAGCCTCTCAGAAGTCGTTGCATGGCAATTCGAGTGCCCGCGCCAACTAATGCCGAGGTTTGCATTTATGAATACTCTTACTCTATCTCTTTTCCCACTCTCCTTCACTCTACACCAATGTATCTATCTCTATCCCTCTCTCCCTCTCTCCCTCTCCCTCTCTCGCTCGCTCTCTTTCTCTCTCTCTCCCGCTCCCGCTCCCTCTCTCGCTCGCACTCTTTCTCTCTCTCTTTCTCTCTCTCTTTCTCTCTCTCTTTCTCTCTCTCTTTCTCTCTCTCTCTCTCGCTCTCTCTCTCTCTCTCTCTCTCTCTCGCTCTCCTTCCAGATCCGCGGCATCGTCTCTTCCCTGTACTACAAGGAAAGCGGCGGCCACTCTCTGCCCGAGTCGGCGATGCGTGATCTTCTCTCCAAGTCGCACGGCAATCTCCGCCGCGCTCTTCTCATGCTCGAAGCGGCGCACGCCAGACACGCACCCATCACGGAGAATGATAAGGTGAGGGAAGAGAGAGAGAGAGAGAGAGAGAGAGAGAGAGAGAGAGAAGGGGGAGTAAGAGGAGAAAGTGAAAGATGAAGAGAGATTGGGAGAGAGAGAGATTGGGAAAGAGACAGAGAGAGAGACAGAGAGAAGGAGATGGGGAAACAGAGGGAGAGAGAGGTAGAGAGAGGGAAAGGGAGAGTCAAAAGCCCACTTTCCTATTTACCCTAATTTGGATAATTAGTTGTCCTATAGGGTTTCTTCTAGTTTTGCTGAATAGAATGGTAACGAATCATAAAAAAAAGTTTTCTCGCTTATTCATGGAAAAGGTGGCGAATTGAAAGAGGTCCTTTAAGATGCCCGAGCCCGAGTGGGAAGTGTACCTGCGCGAGACGGCCGAGATTGTGCTGAAGAAGCAGAGCGCAGACACTCTGCTCACCGTGCGCAATCGTCTCTATGAGCTGCTCTCCCGCTGCATCCCGGCATCGGTCATCTTTACGGTGGGCATATTCTTTTTATTTTTTTATTTTCTTCCTTTCGCTCCCGCGCCCCTCTCTGTCATCCTCTCTCCCTCTCTCTCCCTATCCCTTCCTGCAGAAGTGGGTTCTCTCTCTCTCTCTCTCTCTCTTTCCTCGTCCACCTCTCTCTTTCTCTCTCTCTTTCTCTCTCTGTCTCGTCCCTCCTCCTCCTCCTCCTCTCTCTCTCTCTCTCTCTCTCTCTCTCTCTCTCTCGCTCTCTCTCTCTTACCACCGTCTCTCTCTCTCTCTCTTTCCACCTTCTCTCTCTCTCTCTTTCCACCTTCTCTCTCTCTGTCTCTCTGTCTCTCTCTCTCTCTCTCTCTCTCTCTCTCTGCAGGAGTTGGTTGACTGTCTGCTGCCTCGCTGTCCCCCTTCGATCCGCTGCGACGTCCTCGAGGAGGCAGCCGAGTACGAGCATCGTCTGACTCGTGGCCAGAAAGCCATCTTCCATCTCGAGGCATTCATCGCCGCCTTCATGTTCATCTACCAGAAGGAGCAGAAGTGAGAGAGACCAGGGAAGGGCAGAGAAAGGAAGTCTTTCGTTATTCATTCATTTTATTCGTTTAATTCATTCATTTTATTCATTCACTGAGTTCATTTGCTTATTATTATTATTATTATCGTCATTGTTTTGTTTTAGATTTCTTCCTCACAAATGCTCAATATGGGGTTAAGTCGCTACTCTCTCATTTAATTCATCTTTTTTACCATGACGTAGGCAGAACGGTCAACGGTTTTCGTATATCAGCTATTTTGTATGTAATTTCATGTTACATATGCAGCGGACAAATTCGGAAACTTATTTTTATCGGTTCACATTTTTTTCTTCAATTATTTTGCAAGGTTCGGAAGTTGGCCACGGGGTTTCATCAGTGAATGTTTGACTTTGATTTGTATCTGATTGTGAAGTGGCTGAGAATTGACCACTTTATTCTGCTCAATTTATATAGCAATACACCACATATCAATTTTTCTCACGTATTTCTTTCACAATTTTCAAATGCAAATAGAGAAGAACTCAAAAAGCGGAATAAATACTTTCAGTTACTTTTCTCCTAGTACTGGTAATTTTGTGGGACTTTTGGTTTTTCATCAGAATTCAATGTATGTATGCAAAGGTCTCGGAACGTCGTTTTAGGTACATATGCATATTGAATAAAGAATATTTATCTTGTAATAATTTCAAGAAAAATGAATAATGTTAAACTCTAACGACCATTCCGCCTTCCGCCTCCACGGTGGATACCAGAACAAGAAGTAGATGATATACATTGCTTGAGATGGAGAAGAAAAGCACTTTTTTCCGGTACTCTCCATGGGAGCTTCTACTTACAATTAGACAAGGAAAGTGCATCAAATATGAACATATAAATGCACTATGCGAAAGTGCAGATGAGCTAGTTAATCTAGTACTGCTTCTGAACTGTTGACTCATGTAGCCGCTTGAAATAGGAATTGTTTTCTCCTCACTTTTCACACTTGCTCCGGGCAGAGCCGGCTGTTTCTTTATTTGGCTGGAGATGCGACCGAAACAGCAGGAAACACCTCAGAGTCAGTATCCATTACTAATTACGACTTCTAGTCTTGCAATTATTAATTTATTTATATATTTGTATCACTTAAAATAGTAATGCTTTTTTCTGAAAAAATCTCCTATGCAGACTAGCATTAAAAAAAATCATACAATTTCTAAACAAATAATTTTTAGGTAATTTTACTATTAACATAATAATAATAACCTTAGAAAAGTCTGAAAAGCCAAGGGCGAAGACCACGAAGCAATCGGCCGGCAAAGAGGACCATGGAAAGATTCCGTCAGCTAACTTATTTTTTTTCTAATAGGGTGTTGCGCTTTAAAAATTATAAGCGAATTACAGTGTAAAGAAGGCGGTCGAGCACAAGGAGAAGGTCTTGAAGAAGGTCAGCAACTATAACTCCGTTTTTTCTTTAATTTGGCGCCGGATTCCATAATCTCATTTCTCGACCTATGGATCTTCTGAGACTCCTTCTATTGACTAATGAGGCGGTTGACTCAGAAGTAATCACATAATGTAGTTGGGGCTACAATAAGATAAAAATTGAACATTGGTCAGATCGATCAATTCAGGTGCCGGTGGTGGATCCGAGGCAGAGCGCGTACTTCGACCTCGGGGAAGAGAAGGGCGCCGTGGAATCGGCGTCGGCGACGAGCTCGTCGATGCCCAGTTCGGCGGCCGACGACACGGCCGCCGTCACCACCACCTCGCACGACGGGCCCATCCCAACGGAGAAGGCGAGGCATTCGATTAACCATGATTTGAAAGAGGATTCATTAACACGATGACATCATTTTAAAATTCTAAAGAGATAATGACTAAAAAAAGAATTCTATTACCTAATAAAAATAATTTTAACATTTTTTTCACTTCATAGGGCGAGCGAAGGCTACTATCTGCTCGGGAACTTTCTGCCAAACAATCAAGAGGCGCCGCCTGCGCAGAAAGCAGTCAGTCTTCTTCTTTTGCTTATATTGTGCGTTTCTAGGTATAGACCGATTAAAAATACTTAAAACTAAGCACATAATTGCTATTTATAAGAAATAATATACTGATAATTTTGCATCGTAGTAAATAAAGAAAAATTTTAGAATTTTCTTCTCAGGTTGCAAAGTCGAAATACGAGAACGTCGACATTCGTGCAAAAGAAAAGGCAAAGGCGAGGAGATATTATTTTTAGTTTCTGCTTTTAAGGGACAATTTACTTTCTATGGGAACCAAAAAGATGTCGATTATTTTATCGGGAGTAAAAGGAATAGTCGGCTGATCATTTCAGGCAGCTGCAGCTGCAGCTGCGCCGAAGAAGAAGCTGGAAAAGGTCGTGAAGGATGACGGAAAAAAGAAGACGAGCAGCGCCGAGTCAGTCAACCAATGGATCTTTAAAAGAAATTTAAATTTGAAAATTAATTAATTAATTATTTATTCTTTTTTTTGCAGGGAGATGTCGACCGTTGAGTCAGTCAAAAAATGCATATATGGTGTAAATAAATTTTAAAACTTAATTGATTAATTTCTCCTTTTTTGCAGGAAGAAGCCGAACCGCGAGTCTGTCAAACACTGCAGATTTTTGACTATTAAATTCTAATATTTATTAATTCTCTACTTATTTTTTTAACAGATTAAAGCCAGTCCCTAGCAGCAGGAATACGAAGAAGAATGAATCAGCGATGTCCTCCTACAATCCCTGTTTGACTTTTTAAATCTTTTTTTTCCATATTCTCGTTTTGAGGTATTCTTTTTTTTAAATATTTATTTTTTATATAACTATAAATATTTTCTTCTTAAAAAAATTATATATAAGTTGTTTTTTTGTAGCCAAGCATGCCAGCACCATGTCGGCCGTCTCGCATGGCCGGGCCACGAACAAGAAGGCGCCGAAGAAGGGATGCGTCATCTCCTGAGCTGCTCTGCTTCTCTCGCTCTCTCTCTCTCTCCCCGCTATCTCGCCTCTCTTTCTTTCTCACCTGCAAATCCCTCCAAAACGTTCTCTTCACATTATACCCTTGGCCCGTCCACTGCTAACTCGCTTCAGAGTCCGCCAGGCTCTTTCTAACAGTGTCACTTTTCAGCCGCAGAATCGAATAAAAAGAACACTCGCATTTGTTTGAAGAAGCAGATATTTATTGATATTTACACGAGGATATAAGAGGGAAGAAGGGAATAATTATGCGATGAAGACCCTCTTTCGGTAGCCGACGGAGGAAGCCTCGACTTGGATGGGAGCGGCAGTGGAGGGAGAGTCGTAGCCTTGAGAGGCCGATTCCCCGTGGACGGCGAGTTCGTGAGAGCGAGGAGGGCAAGGGCAGTAGGCGGCATCCGAGCCGGGGAGGCCGGCCTCTCCGTTGCCGCCGGGGATTCCGTCGCCACCGGGGAGGCCATCGTTGCCAGGGAAGCCGGGCTCGCCCTCGGGGCCGTCCTGACCAGGCTGGCCGTCCGAGCCGGGGGCGCCGTCCTGGCCAGGCTCGCCAGCAGGTCCATCCTGACCGGCCTCTCCGGGGGTTCCACTTCCTCGTTGTCCGTTGCTGCCAGGCTGTCCGGGCTGGCCAGGGGCGCCGTCGTTTCCGTTTCCCCCGAGATCTCCAGCCTCTCCATCCTGTCCAGGCTGTCCATCGGCACCAGGAGCGCCGGCCTGGCCGGGGAAGCCATTGGGGCCGGGTTCTCCGGCGGAGCCGTCGGGGCCAATGGGGCCTGCGGGCCCGGCCGGGCACTGGATGCATCGGCGCTCGTGGGAGACAGTGGAGAACGAGGCGACTCCTCCGCTCTGTCCGGGCTGTCCGGGGTGGCCGTCCTCTCCGGCATGTCCAGGTGCTCCGGGCGGTCCGGGGGGACCGGGCGGGCAAGTGTTCGGGCCGGCCGCGCAGCCGCAGCTGCTTCGCTTCGTGTGGCGCTTGCCTCGGCCGAAGATGGCCGAGTCGGAGGATCCAGAGAACACCGGGACAGCGACCACCATGTCTGACCACGCGCCGTTAGCCATCACCTGTAAATTAGAGGAATTTTGGATTTCTTGTAGAGAAAATTGTAACAAGAACGATATTTTTTAAATAAAAATGTAAAAAAAATTAAGTAACGAGAGAAAATCTAGCCTTGAAGTCGGCCAACGCCACGAGAGAATCATCGTGGAATGTCGAGATATCCTGAGCCAGGAGGCCAAGAGCTGCGATCACTCCAAGAAGAGCAACTCCTGTGGCTCCGGTGGCCAGGTGGAGGAATACCTTGAAATATTACAGTATTTAATGTTTTTATGTATAAACGTACATACTACACTTGAAAAAAATATATATTCCGAAATTTTCTTTCGTTAATTACGAGCGAAAATATCCCATTAAATTAAGGATAATTTCTCACCTGGGAAGACATGTTTGTTGAGAAGAAGAGGAAGCGAATTTCCTTGCTGGATACTCCCGAGACTCTCGGCCCTTTTATAGGCGTCAACTCTCGCCATTCGGCTCACAAGCGAGGGCTCTGAAGAGTGTAACTGCCGAGTTTTGTGATAATCGAGAACGGTGATAGGAGCTGGCTCTTGCCTCAGGCCATCTCTTCTCTCTTTCTCTCTCTCTCTCTCTCTCTCTCTCTAGCTCTCGTTTTGCCCCTCTCCCGCTTTCTTGTCTCTCTCCTAATACCTCTTTCACTTTACATTTCCTTTTTACTTTTACACCCTCTTACTCTCATACTATCATCCATTCTCTTTCACTCTCACTTTACGTTCACCCCTCTCTTAATTTCTCCAATCTCTCTTCCACGTTCCTAATACTCGGCCTTGGAATTAATCTGGCCCTCTTCATTCTCTTTCTTGCTTCAATTTTTTGGTTGTAACTGAGAACGGAGTCGATCGAAGCTATAATTGGAGAAAGGCATGAGTGGAAAAAAAGCAGTCCGCTTATAGAAATGTAATGCTCAATGTTGAGGAGGCTTGGCAACTTTAAAGAGCGATGCGAAGAGAGGATTCACCCTGACAATAGAGCGTCATTTTATTGTTGACAGCTATTATTGACCATACATATGTATGTATGTATGTACTATGGCTATGTTAGATTCCGAAGCAAAAGAGTGACCGTGTCAAGAAAACAGAGGGACAACAAGGTGAACTGACACCCAATTATAAGGCTAATTGTGATTCAAAACGGCACAGTTTCAGGCGTTATTTTCAAGTTGATCAAAGGAGAAAAGAAGGGAGAATGAAATGGTGAGAGGGAGATGGAGTGAGACAAATGGAGCGAGAGATGGAGAGAGAAAGATGGAGAAAAGATGTAGAGAGAGAGAGAGAAAGAGAGACGGATGGGAGGCGATCATAGAGTATGAGTGTTTTTTTAGAAGGTACTCCATGGATGTGTTTGCCTGGCACTGAAGAGCGACAATTGGTCAAGAGATTCTGCAGAAAAGCTATCTGCTGCTTTGTTTCAAACAAGGTCATTTCTGAACTATCGACGGGTGAAGCTGATGAGTTTTGTAACATGTCCGAAAACTGCGAGATTCATGCTTGGCTCTCTCCACCGGCAATTCCTCTCTCTCTCTCTCTCTCTCTCTCTCTTTCTCTCTCTCTGTCTCTCTCGCTCTCTCACTCTCTCTCTCTCTTTCTCTCTCTCTGTCTCTCTCGCTCTCTCACCCTCTCTCTCTATCCGTCTCTCATTCGCCTTCATTCTCCTCCTGCTAACTTTGCAGTGTCTATGTGCATCTTTCTGCCTATGTGCATTAGCTCTTTCTCTCTTCCACTTCTCTATCAATCTAACTTTCCGTTACTCTCTCTCTCTCCTTCTTTGCTTATACTTTTTTCACGTTCTTCATGCGCGACCTTGGAATTAACATGGCTCAATTCACTTTTCCGTTCGCTTTTTTGGTGGTAACTACTGGTGAGGTCCTTTCCTCAAGTGCTCCAATATAAGAAAAAGGAAATGCCGTTCAGAACGGAGCGATATAACGCCATTTCTTTGTCCGATCCCTTACTTTTCACTGCACAAGAAAGATCTCCGGTAACCTGTTCATGGTATCATTAAGGAATGAAGATTAAAGAAGAGATAATACTCTGCTAGCCATTTGGTCGTCGAAAACCTTGAGAAGGAATCTGGCAGAAATATTGATCTAGAGATGGTGGTTGTGACTCGTGTTCCACAGACACTGACTCATTGGCGTGTCATTATTTAGAATCAGAGCGAGAATGTATAGAGAGAAAAAATTGCTATGAATTTTATTCCGTTGAAAAAGAAGGCCCATTATTCATCGTACATGAAATAAGGATATTTCACTGTGACATAATTTAAATAGGATATTGCAAAATAGTAAAAATAAGGCTAGAGGAGGATTCAAACCCGAGTCGCACCGAGATGGTGGACGCCATTGCCCGGCCTCATCTTGGACAGAGATGGCCGACTCTTTTCTAGTGAGGCTCCTCAACGAATCATAGGCGTCTCATGGAAAGTGAAGGATTCCTATCGGAAGTCTAGACCTCTTTTGTTGTTTGTATGAACAGGCTAGGCGAGTTGGCGCCAAGCTAAAGGCTTTCGGAGTCTCATGCTTAGAGGCCATCTTTGATGTGCAATTTAGATAAGAAGCCAGTGATATTCACTAGATCGCGACTATTGACCATATTGAAGACAAGTATGGTGAGAAGCGCGGAAGCAAGCCAACGGCTTCTTTCATTCAACAAGGAAGCATTAGTTCCCTTCAACCAATGTTTTTGTTCATTTCCATTTTTGGACTTTGGAAGGGATGTGCGTTTTCTGTTTGGAGACTTCAAACAACGAATTTGTTGACTCGAACGAGCAGAGACTTGCATTGTTCGTCCAAACAAATGCACAAAGATGAGAAAGCGATCGGGATTGTGAGAGATGTCGCTAGAATGAGAGAGACAGAGAGAGAGGAGAGAGCAGGAGATAGGAAAGGCGGCTTATAAAAGGATTGGCTTCCCGTCAAAGGTTTGATCAGCTTGCCCGCGGCTGCCCGTTTTTCTTCTTCCTCGTGCCGCAACCAGACTTTGTATAGAAAGGCAAAACAAGGAAGCAGAATAGAATGAGCCTCTGCCTCAGCGATTACAAGCACTTGCTTCTCTTTTTTTTTACAAAATATTTTACCGCATTTATTAGGTGATTTTGACAAATTTTTTTTATTTTTTTTTTATATATTTCAAACGGCTAAAATAAGTGTATATAGAGAGAATTAAACATTATTTTTTGTTGTAAAATGAAAGAAAACAAATGTAAAATACTGAAGTAACACTGACGACAAATCCGATCTCGCTCACTGGTTCGTGCCTTCGCCGTATTCGCAGCCGTATAGAGGTGTTCGTCGATGAGGCAGCCGGATATCCGTACGATAATAATACCCGTTCGTTTACTTCTTCAAAATGCACAGAATTTTCTTTGTCTACTGATCTTCAAGCTCTTTTTCATTTTATTCTTTTATATCAGAATATTCAATTACATAATTGAGATATTTATTTAAAATATTGCAAGGATTATGCATTCAAAGAGGTCAGTATTTCTCTTATACTATTATTTCCTCTCAACTCAAGCAATGTTCATTCAAAATGGCCGATATGTTAAAGTTGGTGAAGCATGAAATGACTCATGTCAGAAATTTTGGAGTAATCTGAACTTTTAATTTTTCTCGCGTAAAATAATGCTTTCAAAATTTTGTTCGAAGCTAGATATTTTGATGTTGAGTATTGAACGCTTCGGGAACATTAGTTAGAAATCGATTAGCTACTTTATTTGTGTTCAATCCGAAGCCAACTTTTCAACAGATCATCGTTCAATTCTGCCCGAAGAACTGCGTTTTCTTCTTTCTCTCTTGTCGCGTAAATGTAGTCTCAATAAAGTCGTCTGACTGTTATAGGAGGAATGCAGAAAGCGATATGCGAGAAGGGATGCAGCTTGTCTCGTAGCAGCAAGTGGTTCAACAAAACGACGACAGGTTCAGTCATTCTACTATTTAATTTAGTCAAAATTCTATTATGGTTTTTACTCTTTTAGCGGGCAAAAATTTTACCATATTAAAATTAATGTCACGTGTACTTTGTTCAAAATAGGAAATATCTTGTTCTGTTTACTTCATTCTTCTCTTTGATGCATACAAGAAAAAAATACTTTTAGTCGTGAATGGTTTCTGTTTTTATTTCTATTTTCACACAGTCATCTGCTAGATGGCTGATGGTGAGGATTAGAGAGCGAGAAAGAGAGCGCGCGCGAGAGAGAGAGAGAGAGAGCGAGAGCGAGAGCGATAGCAAAAGCGAGAGAGAGAGAACGAGCGAGAGAGAGCGCGAGAGCGAGAGAGGGGGGAGCTGGAGCGATCAGAAACGACAATGAGCATACAATACACAAAGCGTTGGAGTGTTAGGGCGAATTCCGCGATGAAATTTATTTATTAAATTTGTTCAGCAAAATGAGCAGATTGCAATATGACAGGTGAAGTGTAATTTTTACTGTGTACCGCAAATAATGTCAACGGACGTCCCCCATTGTGTTGCTCGCAGCAATTCTGTGAATTGTATTGATAGAACTTTAGTGGAACCCTAGATGAAGAAAAAGATGAGAATGGAGAGTAAGGAGAGAAGACGTGAAGGGAAGAGAAGAAGAGAATAAGAGAGAGAGGATGATGGAAACGGAGAGAAAGATGGGCAGAGCAAATACGACCTGAAATTTCGACGCCCAGACGGCCTAGCAAAACTGGTTCTGCCACATCGACTGCTATGTACATATGTATGTATGTAGCTCTGACCTATTCGCTTGCCCACCCACCACCTTACAGAGACCTCTTCCATTATTCTTCTACTTTCTTTTAGCAGATTTAATGTATAGTTTACTGTTTCATATTTAATACTTTATTTTCTTTTCAGCTTCCTTTGCGATGCCTTCATACACAAGGCAAAATGTCTTAAACCCGGTCCATAATTGGCTGCTGATTTTTTAATAAGAAGCGAGCAACTTCGAGCTTCCCAAAAGGTTTGACTTATTTCTATTTCGTCGAGAAAAAAAAGAAGTTTTTTAAAAGACGATCTAGCACTCAAAATGCCATTATTGTTGCGTGCAATTGATTGGGAGCTTCTATTACATTCATCGTTGACATTCTGATTGATTCAGAGAACTACGAATAAGAAGAGATCAAGATATTCGATTCTCAGCCGAACGCTGCGGTAGACTGCCGAAAAACATGTAGCTTGTGTTCTTTGGGTAAGATATCCCTGATTCAGGGGGGGGCGGGGCCGGGGCCGACCCTGGGGGCCGACCTCGAGGGCCGGGGCCGACCCTGGGGGCCGGGTGCCGTGGATAATTGAATGAAGTTCACCCCCCAGTTGAACAACATGAGCCAATTTATGATAAAAAGTGCCCGATTTATTTCGTATACGTTTCAGACGTACGAATTTTCTCAATTTTGGATGAATTTTTCCTCCGACGCAGAAATTTTTAAGAAAAATTTTAAGATTTGGGACCGGGCCTCCTTCGGGGCCGACCCCGGGGGCCGGGGCCGGGGCGGGGCCGACCTCGAAGGCCGGGGCCGGGGCCGACCACGGGGGCCGGGGCCGGGACTGGGGCCTACCCTGGGGGCCGGGTCCGGATATTTTCGGCCCCCGGCCATTCCTGCCCTGATTACTTACTAAAATTCGGATTGCTTCTTTTATAGCGTCGTAACATACTTATTCGTACTAATTGATTCGATGTAGTTACTCTAAGCACAATAGCCTTGCGTTTTCTTAAGATACCGTAACCACGACTAGGCCATCGTTCTGCCGGCTGTTTGCATCCTTGAACATCCAAAGTAGTTTTTTTTGTGCTTAATGATGGGCAAAATTTAGTTGTTTTTTTTAAAGTTAAAAATGTTCAAACGACTTTTCAAACTTTTTAAAACAGTCAGATCCAAACCATATCTTCCTTGCTATTTCAGTTGCTATTGCTGGAAGCCTAATGGCTTCTGCTCATCAAGCGGTTACGCGTAAGATAAAGAGAGCCTGCTGCACTAAAACGTGCAATATCTGTTCCTGCGTATTCAGTCATCTCCGACAATTCCATTCACATTCATTGGACTGAGACAAAATATGATGTTAATAAAGCACGTCTTATCTCCATATTTGTGTTGAATACTTCAATCCTGGCAGCATTCGATACTCTGCAGTCTCTTTTTGGCTAAAAATCAAGTGTGTTGTTGTTATGTTATGTTCCTGGTGAGGAGGCATTATTCTAGCCATAGCCCTCTTTAAATATGCTAATGAGCTGAACTATGGTTCCCTTTTCATTTTGCTGAATAATGTGAAACTGACAACTTGGGAACTAGGCTCAACATATGGATGGTTAAATTGATTCAAAGGTAATTTAAATGAGGATTGGGGCACACAAACATGAAATAATTTTAATTTGAAGAAATGCTCTAACAGCTATGTACATACATACAGACCGCTCGGTAACCCTTTTGGCTCCTTAAAAGAAAGATGAAAGGTGCCTGATAACCTATTGTTGTGATGTCGGTTTGGCAATTTTCTTGACCTTTTATGTATATGTACTTTTTCCTCCTAATTTACAAACAATTGAGAGATTAAGACCCGTACGAGATATACTTGAACTTAAAATAGAAAATGTATGCAGGAGTTTGTCTATTAGTATTACATGTAAATACTTACCTTGTTCTCATCATCAACATTCTAAACTGCTTTTTCCAAAATGAGATGAAAGTTTTTTTTCCGTTCTGCTGTGTCCATCAACATGAGCAGCAAATATTTATTGATACATATGATCGCATCCGTATGTGAGCTGAGAAAGAAGAGTGCAAAGAGCGGCAGAATTAAGCGATGAACACTCGCTTTTGCTTTCGGTAGCCGATGGAGGAAGCTTCGACTTGGATGGGAGCGGCAGTGGAGGGAGAGTCGTAGCCTTGAGAGGCCGATTCCCCGTGGACGGCGAGTTCGTGCGAGCGAGGAGGGCAAGGGCAGTAGGCGGCATCCGAGCCGGGGAGGCCGGCCTCTCCGTTGCCGCCGGGGATTCCGTCGCCACCTGGGAGGCCATCGTTGCCAGGGAAGCTGGGCTCGCCCTCGGGGCCGTCCTGACCAGGCTGGCCGTCCGAACCGGGGGCGCCGTCCTGGCCAGGCTCGCCAGCAGCATGTCTCTCATCGTCTCTCTCTCCATCTCTCTCTCCATCTCCCTGTTCTATTCCGTTTTATATCAGAATTAGCCTTGCGATAAGGTGTCACTTGACTTAGTTATTTCCATCATGGTTATCTCTTCATAAAGCCACTTCTATCGGATTCTAGCAATACATACATACATATATGTATATATATGTACATATACAAATATGCTAATGAGCTGAACTATGGTTCCCTTTTCATTTTGCTGAATAATGTGAAACTGACAACTTGGGAACTAGGCTCAACATATGGATGGTTAAATTTATTCAAAGGTAATTTAAATGAGGATTGGGGCACACAAACATGAAATAATTTTAATTTGAAGAAATGCTCTAACAGCTATGTACATACATACAGACCGCTCGGTAACCCTTTTGGCTCCTTAAAAGAAAGATGAAAGGTGCCTGATAACCTATTGTTGTGATGTCGATTTGGCAATTTTCTTGACCTTTTATGTATATGTACTTTTTCCTCCTAATTTACAAACAATTGAGAGATTAAGACCCGTATGAGATATACTTGAACTTAAAATAGAAAATGTATGCAGGAGTTTGTCTATTAGTATTACATGTAAATACTTACCTTGTTCTCATCATCAACATTCTAAACTGCTTTTTCCAAAATGAGATGAAAGTTTTTTTTCCGTTCTGCTGTGTCCATCAACATGAGCAGCAAATATTTATTGATACATATGATCGCATCCGTATGTGAGCTGAGAAAGAAGAGTGCAAAGAGCGGCAGAATTAAGCGATGAACACTCGCTTTTGCTTTCGGTAGCCGATGGAGGAAGCTTCGACTTGGATGGGAGCGGCAGTGGAGGGAGAGTCGTAGCCTTGAGAGGCCGATTCCCCGTGGACGGCGAGTTCGTGCGAGCGAGGAGGGCAAGGGCAGTAGGCGGCATCCGAGCCGGGGAGGCCGGCCTCTCCGTTGCCGCCGGGGATTCCGTCGCCACCTGGGAGGCCATCGTTGCCAGGGAAGCCGGGCTCGCCCTCGGGGCCGTCCTGACCAGGCTGGCCGTCCGAACCGGGGGCGCCGTCCTGGCCAAGCTCGCCAGCAGGTCCATCCTGGCCGGCCTCTCCGGGGGTTCCACTTCCTCGTTGTCCGTTGCTGCCAGGCTGTCCGGGCTGGCCAGGGGCGCCGCCGTTTCCGTTTCCCCCGAGATCTCCAGCCTCTCCATCCTGTCCAGGCTGTCCATCGGCACCAGGAGCGCCGGCCTGGCCGGGGAAGCCATTGGGGCCGGGTTCTCCGGCGGAGCCGTCGGGACCAATGGGGCCAGCGGGCCCGGCCGGGCACTGGATGCATCGACGCTCGTGGGAGACAGTGGAGAACGAGGCGACTCCTCCGCTCTGTCCGGGCTGTCCGGGGTGGCCGTCCTCTCCGGCATCTCCAGGTGCTCCGGGAGGTCCGGGAGGACCGGGCGGGCAAGTGTTCGGGCCGGCCGCGCAGCCGCAGCTGTTTCGCTTCGTGTGGCGCTTGCCTCTTCCGAAGATGGCCGAGTCGGAGGATCCAGAGAACGCGGGGACAGCGACCACCATGTCGGACCACGCGCCATTTGCCATCACCTGTAAATTGTTGTGACTCTAGTTTTTGCTAGTGTGAGGTATTAACTAATAGTAGATCTTATGCAAATGTAAAATAGAATGAAAATCAAGCCTTGAAGTCAGCCAAGGCCACGAGGGAGTCTTCGTGGAAGGACGAGATGTCTTGTGCCAAGAAGCCAATGGCTGCGATCACTCCAAGCAGCGCAGCACCAGACGTCGCGGTCGCCAGGTGAAGGAACATCTCGAATGGTTCTTTTATTTTTTCACATTTTTTCAAATGTTTAAAAAGAAAAAAAAGAACAAATTTTTGTAATGTTCTTGAAGGATAATAATGGCGAATTAGTACTAATGCAAATAAATATACATGCAAGATTCAAATTATTTCTCTTACCTTGGACGACACGGAGGAAGAGGAAGTGAATGCACACTCTTGATGCATTCGAAAGACACGCTCGTCCTTTTATAGGAGCTTCTCCTCAGGCAGCGCTTGGTAGTCGATTCCGAGTTAATGGCAGACGAGAACTACTACGCACTGTGTGAAGCGGGAGTGGCTGCTCTCTCTCTCTCTCTAACTCTCTCTGTCTCTCTCTCTCTACCTCTCTCTCTCTCTACCTCACCTCTCTCTCTCCCTCCGTCCCTTTTGCTTTTTTCTTTCCCTAATGAGCACAATCTCGACGATTTCCTGCCTGTTATCTTACCATGAATGCTTTTCTCTCTCTTGTCCATTTTCCTCTTCTTCTTTTTCTGTCTCTCTCACCATTTCTTTCTTTCTCTCTCTCTCTTTCTCTCACTTACTCTCTTTCCCTCTCCCATCCTCCCTCCATCTACACGACCTTGGAATTAATATGACTGCCCTTCTCCCTGTACACTATTCATTGCTGTGACTGAGATCTTCCCGAAAAGTCAAGCGCAAGGACGCCAAGGAAGGCATCTGTAAAAAGTAATCATTTGTTAAAATGACTTGCCACGGGCGAGGTGATTTACATTACTAACTCCTAACAAGCACACGAAACTGCCATGAGAACAAGCGTGTGATTCATGCAAGCATGCAGAGAGAAAGAGTGCGAGAGAAAGAGAGTGAAAGAAAGAAAGAGAGAGAGAGATAAAGAATGTTCACAGATGTAGACAGTGTGATGGTCCGTAACGACCCACCCGACTTTGTTGCGCTTACTCGTAAATTAATGGCGAAAGAGGAGAAGGGCTTTAATGCCGAGAAATTCCTCTAGCAACCTCATTCCTTCTGCGCATTTCACTACGAACAAAATAGCCGGAAGGGGTGAAGGCAAAAGTGAAAGAAAGTACACACAGGGCGACGTTTCTTTCAAGGACGAGTCACTCTAATGGGCGAACGCAAATAATTCTCTCTCTCGGTGAACACAAACCTATCGGCGGCAGCTGCTGCCTCCTCCACTCGCTCATCTTCTTTACAATTTGGTTTCAAGCGAGAGTGGCTGCCTCGGGTGGTGGCTGGGCCGCGTATAAAAGTGCCGAGGCGCCATTGGAATAGCCACCAGAGCAAGGACATTCACTTCTCCTCCTGCGACTACGGAAAGATGTCTTCTCAGGTTAAGAGGGAAAAACCTTAATATTTTTCATTATTATAATCATTTTACTCTCTAAAATAATATAATTTCATGATGAATAATGAGAGTTGGCTAGGTTTTCCTCCACCTGGCCACCGGAGCCACAGGAGTTGCTCTGCTTGGAGTGATCGCAGCACTTGGCCTTCTGGCTCAAGACATCTCGTCGTTCCACGAAGACTCCCTCGTGGCGTTGGCCGATTTCAAGGCTAGATTTTCTCTCTCTATTTCATTTTTTTTTTTAATATTTTTATTTAAAAAAAATATCATTCTTGTTACAATTTACTCTACAAGAAATCCAAAATTCCTCTAATTTACAGGTGATGGCTAACGGCGCGTGGTCCGACATGGTGGTCGCTGTCCCCGCGTTCTCTGGATCCTCCGACTCGGCCATCTTCGGCCGAAGCAAGCGTCACACGAAGCGAAGCAGCTGCGGCTGCGCGGCCGGCCCGAACACTTGCCCGCCCGGTCCCCCCGGACCTCCCGGAGCACCTGGACATGCCGGAGAGGACGGCCACCCCGGACAGCCCGGACAGAGCGGAGGAGTCGCCTCGTTCTCCACTGTCTCCCACGAGCGCCGGTGCATCCAGTGCCCGGCCGGGCCCGCTGGCCCCATTGGCTCCGACGGCTCCGCCGGAGAACCCGGCCCCGATGGCTTCCCCGGCCAGGCCGGCGCCCCTGGAGCCAATGGCCAACCTGGAGAGGATGGAGAGGCTGGAGATCTCGGAGGAAACGGAAACGACGGCGCCCCTGGCCAGCCCGGACAGCCTGGCAGCAACGGACAACGAGGAAGTGGAACCCCCGGAGAGGCCGGCCAGGATGGACCTTCTGGCGAGCCTGGCCAAGACGGCGCCCCCGGCTCGGACGGCCAGCCTGGTCAGGACGGCCCCGAGGGCGAGCCCGGCTTCCCTGGCAACGATGGCCTCCCCGGTGGCGACGGAATCCCCGGCGTCAACGGAGAGGCCGGCCTCCCCGGCTCGGATGCCGCCTACTGCCCTTGCCCTCCTCGCTCTCACGAACTCGCCGTCCACGGGGAATCGGCCTCTCAAGGCTACGACTCTCCCTCCACTGCCGCTCCCATCCAAGTCGAAGCTTCCTCCATCGGCTACCGAAAGAGGGTCTTCATCGCATAATTATTCTCTCTCCCTTATGTTCTCGTGTAAATGCAATTGCTGTCATTTCAATAAATATTTGCTTCCAGATTTTGATTCCAATATTCATGGCACAGCATAGTTGGTGAGAAAAAACTCCATACAAACGAAGATGAAACAATTATTGAGAAGAGAACTGAAACGAGATCCTTGTCAAAATGTGCCCTATTATTCCTTCCTTCCCTTTTCTTGTCTTTTGCATCCAAGAAGTCTCCCTTTCTTTTTCTTTTTTCGTCTTCTCTCTTTTAAATCATAGATTCACAGAGACTTTATATGTTCTCTCTATCTCTCTCTCTATCACCCCTCTTCCCTCCACTTTCACGGTCGCTTTCACTTTCACTTTTACTCTCTCTTCTCTCTCAGTCCCGCTTTATCTCTCTCTCGCTCTCTCACTCTTTCGCTTTCTCTTATCAAAGAGTTTTGTTAGGTGCACTTTCACGAAATCGCACAAATGTATTTAGGTGAAGATTGCAAGGAAATTAAATGAATAAAGTTTCAAAATTGGTGTTGATTTACAAAACATTAGGCAATAAAAACGATGCGAACCGCCGATGTGCCTATATTAAGTATAAATATAATGCCCATAAAACGCGCATAGTTGGTTACGCCTATTATCATCATTCTACAAATAATAAAAAGTCTGCGATTTGAACGCTAGAGCTCGTTAGTTCTATCAAATTTATGGTCGAGAGATCATGTGAAAGAGGAGGGCGTCTCAGTCTCATGATGACTGTAGTCAATTCGCTCTTTCAGATTTTGCCAATGAAACAAGTGATCAAAAATCGTTCAATCTTTCTAGGTCGATATGTTTTCGACCAAAGCAAATCATCTCATGAGGAGAAAATCTTGTGTATTACTCTCGTAATGCACAAGATTTTCTAGCAAAACAGTTACTTTTTTTTCTTTTTTTCAGAGTCTCGGGACCGATGTTGACATTGCCGCTTCCAGAGTACAGTGGCAAGTTGACTTATTCCATGGAGCCCTTTCTTCAAAAATCTCTTATTCCAAGATCCTCTCTTCATTGTATTAGCATGTCTCTCATCGTCTCTCTCTCGATCTCTCTCTCCATCTCCCTGTTCTATTCCGTTTTATATCAGAATTAGCCTTGCGATAAGGTGTCGCTTGACTTAGTTATTTCCATCATGGTTATCTCTTCATAAAGCCACTTCTATCGGATTCTAGCAATACATACATACATATATGTATATATATGTACATATACAGACGACATATGTACATAGTATGTACTTACGCATTAACAATGAATTATCTCACAGGGCGCGTCCTCCCTTTGCTTCTTTCCATAGCTGCCAAGCCTCCTCGGTTTTTAGCCTTGCATTTCATAACCGGACTGTTTTTTTCACCCACTCACAACTTTCTCCAATTATAGCTTCCATTGACTCGGTTCTCAGTTACAACCAAAAAATGAAAGTGAAAGAAGAGGGCCCGATTAATGCCAAGGCCGAGTATTAGGAACGTGGAAGAGAGATTGGAGAAATTAAGAGAGGGGTGAACGGAAAGTGAGAGTGAAAGAGAATGGGAGGCAGTATGAGAATGGAAAAGAAAAAGGAAATGAAAAGTGAAAGAGGTATTAGGAGAGAGACCACAATGTGGGAGGGGCTGAACGAGAAGGAGAGAGAGAAAGAGAGAAAGAGATACGGAGAGAGTCTGAATAAACGAGAGAGAGAGAGAGGGAGAGAGAGAGACAAAGAGAGAGAGTGTGAGAAAACAAGGAAGAGAAGAAATGGCCTGAGGCAAGAGCAAGCTCCTAACACCGTTCTCGATTAACACAAAACTCGGCAGTTACACTCTTCACAGCATTCGCTAGTGAGCCGAATGGCGAGAGTTGCCGCATATAAAAGGGCCGAGAGTCTCGGGAGTAACCAGCAAGGACATTCACTTCTTCTTCTTCTCAACAAACATGTCTTCCCAGGTTAGAAGTTATCTTAATGTAATGGGAAATTTTCATTTATTGCTAACATTGAAGCAGTTTCGTTATACGCCAATTTCCAGCAAAAAAAAAACAATTTCATTATACATATGTATATTAAGAACGTAATATTTCTAGGTATTCCTCCACCTGGCAACCGGAGCCACCGGAGTTGCTCTTCTTGGAGTGATCGCAGCACTTGGCTTTCTGGCTCAGGATATCTCGACATTCCACGATGATTCCCTTGTGGCGTTGGCTGACTTTAGGGTAGCATTTTCTGTCTATTTCAGATTTGCATAGGATATATTTTTTATTACTATACTTCACTGGAAGAACATATAATTTCTACAATTTACAGGTGATGGCTAACGGTGCGTGGTCCGACATGGTGGTCGCTGTCCCCGCGTTCTCTGGATCCTCCGACTCGGCCATCTTCGGAAGAGGCAAGCGCCACACGAAGCGAAACAGCTGCGGCTGCGCGGCCGGCCCGAACACTTGCCCGCCCGGTCCTCCCGGACCTCCCGGAGCACCTGGAGATGCCGGAGAGGACGGCCACCCCGGACAGCCCGGACAGAGCGGAGGAGTCGCCTCGTTCTCCACTGTCTCCCACGAGCGCCGGTGCATCCAGTGCCCGGCCGGGCCCGCTGGCCCCATTGGCTCCGACGGCTCCGCCGGAGAACCCGGCCCCGATGGCTTCCCCGGCCAGGCCGGCGCCCCTGGAGCCAATGGCCAACCTGGAGAGGATGGAGAGGCTGGAGATCTCGGAGGAAACGGAAACGACGGCGCCCCTGGCCAGCCCGGACAGCCTGGCAGCAACGGACAACGAGGAAGTGGAACCCCCGGAGAGGCCGGCCAGGATGGACCTTCTGGCGAGCCTGGCCAAGACGGCGCCCCCGGCTCGGACGGCCAGCCTGGTCAGGACGGCCCCGAGGGCGAGCCCGGCTTCCCTGGCAACGATGGCCTCCCCGGTGGCGACGGAATCCCCGGCGTCAACGGAGAGGCCGGCCTCCCCGGCTCGGATGCCGCCTACTGCCCTTGCCCTCCTCGCTCTCACGAACTCGCCGTCCACGGGGAATCGGCCTCTCAAGGCTACGACTCTCCCTCCACTGCCGCTCCCATCCAAGTCGAAGCTTCCTCCATCGGCTACCGAAAGAGGGTCTTCATCGCATAATTATTCCCTTCTTCCCTCTTATATCCTCGTGTAAATATCAAATATCTATCAATAAAATATCTGCTTCTTCAAACAAATGCGAGTGTTCTTTTTATTCGACTCTGCGGCTGAAAAGTGACACTGTTAGAAAGAGCCTGGGGGACTCTGGAGCGAGTTAGCAGTGGACGGGCCAAGGGTATAATGTGAAGAGAACGTTTGGCAGGGATTTGCAATTGAGAAGGAAAGAGAGGCGAGAAAGTGGGAGAGAGAGAGCGAGAGAAGCAGAGATGCTCAGGAGATGGCGCATCCCTTCTTTGGCGCCTTCTTGTTTTTGGCCGGGCCATGCGAAATGGCCGACATGTTGCTGGCATTCTTAGCTACAAAAGATTTACTATCATTAAATTTTTAAATCAAGTATGAAACATAAACACATATTTCATATTTATTTGAAAGATAAATATAAAAAAATTTCTCAAAATAAGAAAATGGATGAAAAATCAGCAAAAAAACCAACAAGGATTGTACGAGGCCATCGCGGATTCATTCTTCTTCGTATTCCTGCTGCTAGGGACTGGCTTCTTTCTGTAAAAACATAAATTCCTTTAAATTAATTTTAAAATTCATTTATAAAAAAATTGATTGGTTGACAAACTCGAGGCCCGGCTTCTTCCTGCAATAAAAGGAAACATTAATCAATTAATTTTTAAAATTTATTTATAACAATAATTAAATTATGCAGTGGTTGACTTACTCGACGACGCTCAGCTTCTTCCTGTAAAAAAAATTAATTAATTCATTAAAAAATTTATCTATGAAAAAATTATGCATTGTTTCACTGACTCGACGTTCGACTTCTTCCTGAAAAAAAAAGAAAAATTTATTGATTAAAATAATTTATTTAAGCCAATATATAAAAGTATTTTGTTGACTGACTCGGCGGTACTCGGCTTCTTTCTCCCGTCGTCCTTCACGACCCTTTCCAGCTTCTTCTTCGGTGCAGCTGCAGCAACAGCAGCCTGAAATGATCAGCCGACTTTTTCTTTTTACTAACGATAAAATAATCGATATCTTTTTGGTTTCTATAGAAAGTGCCCCTTAAAAGCAGAAACTAAAAATAACATCTCCTCGCCTTTGCCTTTTCCTTTGCGCGAAGGACTTCATTCTCGTAGTTCGACTTTGCGCCCTGAAAGAAATATTCAAAAATAATTTTCAAATTTAGTCAATATTTTTATGTATGTATATAGCAATGATGAGCTTATACTATTGGAAAAATAAGAATAACACTGACTCCCTTTGCCTGCGCGGGCGGCGCCTCTTGATTGTTTGGCAGGAAGTTCCCGAGCAGATAGTAGCCTTCGCTCGTCTCGCCCTAAGAAAATGTCTGTGAAATAGACGATAAAATTGTTTTAATTAGTTTATAGAATGCTTATTCTTTGTCGTTATTTCTTTACAATTTCAAAATGACGTCATCGAGGTAATGAATCCTCTTTCGAGTCTCGGTTAATCATGGAATGCCTCGCCTGCTCCGTTGGGATCGGCCCGTCGTGCGAGGTGGCAGCGGCGGTCGTGTCGTCGGTCGAGCTGGACGGCGGCGGAATCGAAGAACTCGTGGCCGGCGCTGACTCCACGGCGCCCCTCTCGTTCGCCAGGTCGCAGTAGGCGCTCTGCTTCGGATCCGCCACCGGAACCGGCGCCTGAAGTGGTAAAATGGAAAAGGTGAAATGTCCATAGGGAATATATTCGCTTTTAGACTCCGGGCTGACCGTGTTTAGTTTTTTTTAATCACTTGCGGCCATCTCGGGGACAGCGAGAAATATAGCACTTTTGAATAATAATGCACGGATCTAGCGCTTTGGTAGGCCAGCCGCTGTGAACACCGGAGGAAAGATGAAAATGCGTTTACGACGAAAATAAGATTTCAATTTCATTCTTCCTTCCGACGGAAGCGAGAGCGGCTGTCTTTGAAATGAGATAATGGAATTTGGCAAAAAATTAAAAAGGAGTAATATGTAGCTGCTGACCTTCTTCAAGACCTTCTCCTTGTGTTCGACCGCCTTCTTTACACTGCAATTCGCTTATGATTTTTAATGCACACGCAAACATTATAAAATATTTCGCTCGATGGGAAAAATGTAAGTTTGCTGACGGTATCTTTCCATGGTCCTCTTTGCCGGCCGATTGCTTCGTGGTCTTCGCCCTTGGCTTTTCAGACTTTTCTAAAGTTATTATTATTATTTAATAATAAAAGTCCCTCAAAATGATTTGTAAAGAAATTATACGATTATATAAAGTAATGGGCTGGGAGATTTTTTTAAGAAAAGATATTAAGTAGGCCTAGTTAAAGTGAGAGAAAGAAAGAAAAAGATCAATAATTGAGGGGATAAAGTCGTGATTAATAATGGATACTGACTCTGAGGTGCTTCTTTCGGCCGCATCTCCCGCGAAATAAAGAAGCAGCCGGCTCTGCCCGAGGTAAGTGTGAAAAGTGAAGGAAAAAAGATGGATGAGATTTCCCATCTCAACCGGCTAAATGAGCCAAAAGCTCAGAAGCAGTACTAGAATATGTACATACATACATAGTTCATCTGCACTTTCGCATAGTGCATTAATAAGTGCATATTTGATGCATGCACTTTAATTGTGTAAGTATCTCGAAGCAGAAATGTAGAGCAGGATGGCGATAGAAAAATTCGCTGCTGTTAAACAATATACATATGTACATATGATTGGAAATTGAACCATTTTAGAAAAATAAAAAAAGACACCCGTAATAAAAGAGTTCTTTTCTATTTTCTTATGCTTTTGCCATCTTCTTCTACTTCGTCTTGCTCTTTCTAGTAGCTATTGGTTACAGTTATCCTCCTTTTTATGCTTAAAAGAGTTGTAAGATAAATCACATTTATTCCATATGCACCCATAGAATGATGTCCCAAAGACCTATGCATACATTGAATACTAATGTTAACATGTTCAAATATCGAAACGACTTAAATCATTATCGAATTATAACTACAGCAACCTACCGGTCATGAAGAGCATTTCTATAAGCAGTCACTACGAATGATGTTATTGAATCCCGCTATAATCGTCTCACTGTCAGACTTTCTCTTAGTTGTAGACCCTCTTGATCTTCTTGTAGTCGGCGGCGGCAGCGACCTGGACGGGGCCAGCCTGCTGCTGCTGCGCGAACTCGACGGTCGGGAAAGTCGTGGGCGAGAAGCCGGGCGCGGCGCCAGTCGTGGCTCCTCCTCCAGCCGCCGCCGAGAAGCCCTCAGCTGCCATGCCTGCGGTGCGAGCTGGGCAAGGGCAGTACGAGGCGTCCGAGCCGGGCTGGCCAGAGTCGCCGTTGCTGCCGGGGCCGCCGTCGGAGCCAGGCTGGCCGTCGTTGCCGGGCGCACCAGGCGCTCCCTGGGCGCCAGGGCGGCCGTGACCGCCATTCTGGCCGCGAGAACCAGGGTGGCCAGCTCGGCCAGCACGTCCGGGCTGTCCGGGCGCGCCTGGCGCTCCACGTCCTCCTCGTCTGCCGCCGCGGCCAGCCTGTCCAGGGTGGCCGGGCGCGCCGTCGTTGCCGCTGCCTCCGATGTCACCTGACTCTCCAGGGAAGCCGGGCTGACCATCGGCTCCGGGCGCGCCGGGCGAGCCGGGGAAGCCATCGGAGCCCGGCGAGCCGGCAGGGCCGTCGGGACCGATGGGGCCGGCCGGGCCAGCCGGGCACGGGAAGCACGGACGGGGCTCGGTGGCAAAGACGGCTGTGGAACCCTGTTAGGCGAAGGAAAAGTTTTGAACTAATACGAAACATTGGCCATGTTTCGAACAATAAATACTCCAACAGAACAGAACAAAATGCAATATCTAATCGACAACAGACTCCTGCGTGCTGTCCATCGTCTCCGGGGTGGCCGTCCTCGCCGGCGGCGCCGGGCGCTCCGGGAGGTCCGGGCGGGCCGGCCGGGCACGAGTTGGCGCCCTCGGAGCAGCCGCAACTACCGCCGCCGCCGTGTCGCTTGGCGTGTCGCTTGGAGCGCGTGAAGATGTCGGCGACTTGGCGGTGAACGGCGGGACCGCCCGGAGTCGCCACCACCATCTCGGACCACGCGGCGTTCGCGATCACCTTTGAATTATTGAATTAGATATCGATTTTGGTTTTATTTATTTATTTATCGCTAGTTTCTAAATAAAGTGATATAAATGATTTTATTTATTTATTTATTATTAAGTGAAGTGATGTAAACAACAACAAAAAAGAAGATAAAACCACATATAAATTCCCACCTTGAACTCGGCGAGATCGACGAGCGACTCATCCTGGAAGGTGGCGATGTCGTTGGCCATGAATGCGAGCGCCGCAACGACGGCAACCATCGCGACGCCAGAGCCGAGCGTCGCAAGAGGAAGCAGCACCTGGACAGAAGGCTTAGGTTGCGCATTTTATCGCTACTCTAACTAGTATTACTTATTGTTAGAGGTAAAATTTTTTTTTAAAGACAATGTACTTACAGTACCGATCTACATTTCTGGTACATATATTAATTATATTAATATAAATAATTTCAATTGATTTTTCAGCGCTCATGGCGCATTTCAACGTACTTTTCTGTACAAACTAGACTAATTCGATGCAGATAAATACGTTGGAAACATTATTTTCTCAAAAAAAGTAGACACTGACGAGAAAATTCATGTTTTAGTCCGAAACCCATTTGAAGATGCAGCGCAATTGCGCACCTAGTGCAGCGCAATTGCGCTTCATATTTCAAATAATTTCGGACTAAAACATGAATTTTCTCGTCAGTGTCTACTTTTTTTGAGAAACTAATGTTTCCAACGTATTTATCTGCATCGAATTAGTCTAGTTTGTTCAGAAAACAACGTTGAAATGCGCCATGAGCGCTGAAAAATCAATTGAAATTATTTATATTAATATAATTAATATAATTAATATATGTACCAGAAATGTTGGGCGGTACTGTACTTATGTACATATGTCCAAAAAAAGTTGAAAAAATAAGTACATATTATCTCTAATACTTTTTTAGTAATATTTACTCAAATGACGAATTACCAAAGTACACCATGAAATATGTAAAATAAAATGCTCACCTTAGCAGTAGACATCTTGAGGAGAGGAGGCGAGTGTTCGCTTTCTGCCTTCCACGTCGTGTCCGGTCGCTTTTATACTTTGCGAGATACTTGAATTTAAACACATTTCTCCGCGCATCACAACACGCTGCTTGTCGAGATTGCGGCGCCGAGAGCCGTTCTGCTCTAATGGGCGTAGGGAGAGGAGGCCATGGACACTTCTCTGAGACAAAAGGGCAAGAAGGGCCGCGGGCATTTTGCCCTCGGGCAGTCAAAGAGAAGAAGAGTAAATCAGGAAACACATCACTTTTTTTACTCTTTCTCTCCAACTCTTTTCTCCATTCTCGCACTCTCCGTCTCGCTCACTCTTTCTCTCTCTCTCTCTCTCTCTCTCTCTCTCTTTCTCTCTCTCTCTTCTCTCTCTCTCTCTCTCTCTCTCTCTCTCTCTCTTTCTCATAAGCTCTTCTCCCCATTCTTACGTTCTCGCTCACTCTTCCCTTCTCTTCCTCCTTTCCACATTAAACAACACCTATCCTTTCCGCTCCTTTGAAGAAGAAAAAAGAGAACGGCTAACTTACGCTTTTTTTCTCCGTTCCCCGCGACGCTTTCGACCTTGACTCAACACCAACATTCAAACGCGTTCTGGTACCTAAGAGTCATATGAGTGAATGATAACCATAGTCCCGGAGGCGAAAATATTAAAATGAGTTGGGAAAAGTTGATTAAGAGCCACTCCCAGAGGCCACAGAAGGTATAAAAGCGCAAACTTCCTTCCGTATCTCGCTGCAAAAGGACAGCACGCTAACTTTCTTTTCCGCTCGACTCTTTCGTTCCTGATCCTACTATTCCCTGCTCCTTGCGATTATAATTGATTTTGAACATTTCTCAATCTCCTCTCCCATTCCCAAAAATGCATGCGTATGTGATATGTACATAACAGCTCTTAGATCTCGGTCTTTACAAAGTTGAAAGTTGACAAATCGGAGTCAATGCCTATTTCCTTACGTATCAAAATTCAAAGTTGAGTGATCATAATCAACCTTTAACAAAATCCGAACCCGCGCTTTCAACCAAACAAAGAAGATTGTATAATAGATGCTTATTGTTAGTTTTCCATCCCACAAATATGTTATTGTCAAAAATTTTAAAGATACTATTGGGTTTTACAATTCTCTGCAACGAATGGTGTAATTTTTTTAAATGAATAACACTGGCAGTAACTCAATATTTCCGTGTAATAAACTTCTTTAAAGTCTTCAGTAAAGTTAGGCTAGGTCCACGAACTGAATTATATACGAGAGTCACAACAATGATTAAAGTGGTTTTACATAATTCTGTGGGAAAAGATTTAACGGTGACTACTAATAAATTGATTCATAACTTAGATGATGATGCCAGGCTTTTGTGAAATTCAATTATAATTCTTGTTGGTAAATGTGGTGTTCGTTTTTCAAATGCATGGTTTAGACTTTTTTGGTGGTTCGTGATGTCATGAGAATCATTATCGAGTGCTGATTTATGTGTCGGGTGGAGCAGAGTCGGCTGTTGGTGTCCTTGCAGGCTAATCAAGTTAGAGCGGAGAAAGCGAAAGGGCACCGGGGGTTGAGTAGGTCATCATTGATGGCGAGAGTGAGAGGGGTAGAGAGTGAAGGCTAAGGAAAAGAGAGAAAGAGAGAGAGAGAGAGAGAGAGAAAGAGAGGCGAGAAACTGAGAGAGCTTGACAGAGAAAGAGAGCGAGACAATGAGAGAGCTTGACAAAGAGAGAGTGTGATAGGGAACGAGACAAAACTGTTGAGAGAGTGGGGTAGACAGGGAGAAAGAGGAGAGAGATAGGGAGAGAGAGCGAGACAACAACAAAAAGTGAGAGAGAGAGCTTAACAATGAGGGAAGGGTAGGTTAAGGAGAGTAGAACAGAGAGAAAGCATAGCATAGCGTGATAGGAAGAATTGGATTAAAAAGTGACCATGAGACTGGGGGGCCAAGCTTGAGGTTAAGAGGCCGATCGAGAGTGAAAGGAAAAAGAGAGATTGCAATAGAAAACAAATGTAATAAGGAAAAGGGGCAAAGAGAGTCCGGTTTATTTTCTAACAGATGTTTCACAAATTACAGTTGAATGATGTCTGAGAAATTCCTCTCCACTTAAGTTACCCTCACCGGAACATTGCAAGAGTAAAAACAGACTTACTAACAGTGTCGGGCGCCTCGCCCTGATTCTTATCATTTAACTGTTCGCTCATCCAATTATGCATGCATTCAGAGATAAGCCTTTGTTTTCGTCAAACAGATTAAGTTGTTACTTAGGATCCATCCATCGCGTTGTTCAAAGAGTTTTTCGCTTGAAAAACGGATTATTTAAAAGAATGTTTCCAATACAGTTTATCATATTCCATGCCGGTTAGCTGACAACTCCCCATCTTCACTTTGGTCAAAACGATGAAGACGTATAGGTTTAAAGCTTCTTTATACATGCAATATAATATGTATGTACATGTGAATACATTATAATGATTAATTAGTTAATGAGGTAATAATTAGCGAAATATTAGAATAAAAGAAACCAGCGCTGGTTGAGAGCGAACATAATAAGTGCTTAGGCAATGTGGAATCGTCGGAGTTTGCGATGAGGCACGGCGCCCTTGACGGGTCCCTCTCGCAGAAGAGTGTTGATCTCTTCGAAGGGCGTCGGGACGTGCGCGGGAGCGGATGCGCCGGAATGAGGAGCAGGAGCCGGGACCTTGGCTCCGGCCGGTGGCGGCACCGGGACAGCCGCCGCCGCCTCATAGCCTCCTCCCTGCGTCGCAGAGTCGCCGGCGGCCGCGAGTTCGTGAGAGCGAGGAGGGCAAGGGCAGTAGGCGGCATCCGAGCCGGGGAGGCCGGCCTCTCCGTTGCCGCCGGGGATTCCGTCGCCACCGGGGAGGCCATCGTTGCCAGGGAAGCCTGGCTCGCCCTCGGGGCCGTCCTGACCAGGCTGGCCGTCCGAACCGGGGGCGCCGTCCTGGCCAGGCTCGCCAGCAGGTCCATCCTGGCCGGCCTCTCCGGGGGTTCCGCTTCCTCGTTGTCCGTTGCTGCCAGGCTGTCCGGGCTGGCCAGGGGAGCCGTCGTTTCCATTTCCTCCGAGATCTCCAGCCTCTCCAGCCTCTCCTATCTGGCCATCGGCTCCAGGGGCGCCGGCCTGACCGGGGAAGCCATCGGGGCCGGGTTCTCCTGCGGAGCCGTCGGGGCCTGTGGGGCCAACGGGCCCGGCAGGGCACTGGATGCACTGGCGCTCGTGGGAGACAGTGGAGAACAAAGCGGCCGATCCGCTATTTCCGGGCTGTCCGGGGTGGCCGTCCTCTCCGGCATCTCCAGGTGGTCCGGGAGGTCCGGTGGGACCGGGCGGGCAAGTGTTCGGGCCGGCCGCGCAGCCGCAGCTTCTTCGCTTCGCATGGCGGCGCGAGCGGTCGAAGATGCCCGCGGCGCCCGTGTTAGCGGAAGGAACACCCACGGCCGATTGGATCATGTCGGACCAGGCGTCGTTCGCGAAGACCTTGGAAAAATAATCGATATTTTTTTAAAATTTTACAACGTTAAAAATTATTCAGCAAAGCATTTTCCTGGTAATTTCTAGGAAAACTGGGGAAGAAGTGACTAGAAAGATAAAGAGTAAGAAAGACCTTGAACTCGGCGAGGTCGACGAGCGACTCTTCGTGGAAGGTGGCGATATCTCTTGCGAGAATGGCGACGATGGCGAGCAGCGACGCGACCGCAACGCCTGACGTGCACGTCGCGACCGAGAGAAGCATCTGGAGGGGGAAAGCGAACTTTCAATTCAACTCAACGAATAGTTCGAAAAGAAAGTTTCTTCTATACATTATTTGTTTCGGTATAGTTTTAATTACACAATTGAACCAAACAATAAAAGTACCTAGTTGAAGCGACTGAATTCGAATTTGATTAAAAGGAAGCCGCAACTTACTCTGGAAGACATTGAGGAATGTGGCTGCTTTCTTGCTTCCCGAAGTGGCACTTGGCCCTTTATATAGAAAGTGTTCTGCCGCTTCCCGACACTTTTGCACAGTCACTGTCCTTTTTTTCTTGCCGTTTCTCTAGCACTCTTATTCTCTTTCTGTATCTCTCTCTCCTCTCTCTTTCCCTCTTTCAGCTCTCGGATCTTTACATTGTTAAATTACGCATGCACTTTTTACTTACCTCGTTTCCCTTCTCTTTTCGTCCTATTCCACCCTTGTTCTCTCTTTCTCTCTATTTTCTCTCTATTCTCTCTCTCTATCTCTCTCCGTCTCTCCGTTGCACTCTCGCCAAAGAGTACACTGTTTAGATTGATGGACAGCCACTCCTCGCACCTTGCCTTCCCGGAGGCGTTCGGCGACACGGGAGATGTCCTTGAAGACGGTCACGCTGGGAGCTGCGAGAGAGAAAGAGTAGAAAGAGAGAAAGAGAGAGAGAGAGATAGGGAAACTATGACGAGAGAGAGAGAGAGAAAGAGAGAGTGAGGGATAGAGATTTACAGAAAAGAGCATAAAAACACACTACTATCACTAAATATAAAAGCACTTACAATTAACGGAAACAGGGGGGGGAAGGCATCCTTGGAAGGAAGCAAAAGAGAGATCCCGAATGGAGAAAGTCTGTTCATATCGCGGCCATGCCCTTGCCTAATGAAAACAAGATGGAAAGACTTATCCTTTGAGAATCTGCCCTTTGATGTTGTAGTTAAACTTCTGTCATCTAAATGTACTACTTATCTACTTGTTTACTTTTATTGTTCCTAAGCACTTTTTCTCGTGTATTCTTTGAATGTAGAACAAACTGGACATGACTCACATTTTTCAATTGTTACAATTACTGTCATGCTTGTGCTGAGAAAGGAGATGACAGTAATTATACTATATGTATGTGTACATATCTATGTATATTTAAACTTACTAGGCTTATCTCAGTTTATTTCGCTCTAGAACTATTCGCAAGTACTATAAATATTTATTTTTAGTTTTGTTTTCCCTTTTGTCTGATTATACACACTTATCTTTGCTTTTAAAGAATGATGGAAATGAAGGAGCCTTCACATTCTCGCATGACAATTAAGGAAGAGCTCACATATGTTACGCCTCCAATTCTTCGATCATATCTAGTGAAAGTGTTCTTTTTTTTGGTTGACACTGATTGTGAGCAACCGCACTCCGGGAAGAGAAACGAGACGAAATATCAGAATCGAAAGCAAGACAGGCTGTAGCAGGAGCTGAAGGAGTATACACATTTCGGTGTTGAAGTAAATAAATATTCGCTGACATGTGCACAAGGAAGTAGTCGTGTTTAAAGCGAGAAGAGATGGTGAGAAAGAGCGGGGTTAAGAGAGAGGGAGAAGGGAAGAGAGGAGAGAGATAGAGAGAGAGACAGAAATTTAAGACTCGGGAATGCAGACTTGATTGTCGGGAGATTAAGAGAAAATAGAAAAAAAGTGTGAAGTGAAGAGAGCGAGTGAGAGACTGATGGTGAGACAGAGTGAGTAAGACAGAGTAAGAGAGAGAGAGAGAGAGAGAGAAACAGAGACAGAAAGAAAGGAATTGTATGAGGGGAAGACTAAGAGGGGCGTGCCTCACTCCAGCCAGCCAACTCAGTCGAACGCCCATAAAACTCGTGTACACTCCTGTGCAGGGCACTCAACAAACAATCCAGGAAGAGACAGATAGAGAAAGAGAGGAAAATAGAGAGAGAGAGATAAAGAAAAAGAGCGAGAAACAGACGGATGCTGAAAGAAGAAAAGGAGTGAATTGGTTTGAAATACTGAAATCAGAGAGAGAAAGCTGACATTAAATGTCGAGATTAGTTGAAGAGGGGACAAAAAGACAGAGATACATATGTACATAGTATGTGTTTTGGAGATTAATAAAAAACGCAGAAAAGAGAGAGGGAAAAAAATGAAAAAGTTGGGCGAGAACTTCTGATCAGAACTTTCGTTCTCAAGCAAACTACTTCACAGATGACAGAGTTGTACATTAAGTAAAAAGCGTCCATTCAATCAACACTTGCCTTGATATTCCACGGCGGAGGAGCAAATGGCAAAGATGAAAACACTTCATTCTTTGCGCTGTCTGAAAAAGGGCCAACTCCTGTATGTATCTCGAGAATGCTCAACTGCTCGGTCCATTTTTGGCCTGTTCCTGTTGGAGTTGAAAGGCCGAGTTGAAGAGATCATCCAGGAGACAATCTGGAATTCTCTTTAAGACTTTCTTTTCCTTTACATCCTCATTGCTGTTGACTGATGCATGCACTCAGTTATCAGTCAATGTATCAGTCTATACCTGAACCTTTTACTTGCTGTGATAAAAGTTCACTTTGCCTTTGCCGTTTATCTTCTAAAGCTTATTTGTTTGAATATGTTGTTCAGAACCACTCAAAATATAGCAAATAGGCCTTAAAATCAGCAAAAATTGAAAATAAATAATTTGGAGAAATGTACTTTAATTGTTTGGGTTAACCCAAACAATTAAAGTACATTTCTCCAAATTATTTATTTTCAATTTTTTTACTATTGTTTGATCTATGAATAATTGGTCTCCTCAGACGCCAAAGTAACTATCCAAACAAGACTGGCTTTCTACATATAAGACAGTGTGAATTAAAAAGTTTGGTTTTTTTCTGCATTTTTCAGTTTTGCTGTTATTTTTGGCAAGCAAATTTGCCAGTTTTCAAACCCAGTTATTATGCCATGGCAATGTGTATGATTGTCAAGAATGTCATCAATGTTTATTCCTCATTATTCATCATGCCAAAATCAACAGCTGACTAAAATGGCGAAAACAGCCTAACCAAAAAACAAACGAGTCAAAAGTGGCGAGGCAAAATTGTACAAGTGTCAAAAGAACATGGCACAGAAAATGGTCGAAAAATTTGTCACAGCTTCTCGAGAAGGAGTGGGCCTTTTTGACAAAAAAATCAGCTGATAAATCTGCCAAGATTACCTGCCAGAGTTGATCAACAGCTAAATTTGCCAAGCCAAAATATTAGAGTAAAAAATTTGTCAAATTAGCTTGCCAATTTTTACTGCTAGCAAAAATGGCATGGCAGTTTAAACAGGTGTCAAAAAAGTCCGGTAAATTTGATGGCTATCAAAATTGGCAAGGCATTTTTTACGGTTGTCAAAACTGGCTCGTCATTTTCAACGACCGTCAAATTTGGCGAAAGGTTGAAATTTCAACATCGGACCAATTAAAACAAAGTGCTAGAAAAATGGGGTATGGAACAGCAGAAAATAAGTGAAATTATAATGTTAACTAAACAAAAATCGGCACTAGCAATAAGTGTACTTACGAACTAGAGAGAAATCATGGATTCAAAAGAATCAATTCGCAATATGGAGACTAACCAGATTGAAGGCAAAAATCAGGGTTGGTATATAAAACAGACGGTTCCTTTTTAACCGCCACCGGTGATTCTTCGGAAGGTCGACTCGAAGTGCTGGCGGTAGGTCTCGAGGGCCGCCATGGCCTGAAAAGATGTTGAGGAAGGTAAAACAAGAGGGGGGTGAAGGGAGATTGAGATTAAAGAAAAGGATAAAGAAAAAGGAACAGGGGTTACGGTATAAATGCTTGAAAAAGCTTCCTTTGAAATTTTGGAAGAAAAAAGAGAAATAATATCCACAACTTGTTTGTTCAGATTAAGTTACGACTAAATAGGAACACTAACAACTCCACATTTTAAAGGAATTCTTCCATTAGACAGTTAAAAATAGGAAGGGAACTTAACTCACGACAACACTACAAGGAAATCAAGGATGTTAACTATACGGGGCTGGAGGTAGCCCACCCTTATATAGAAGCACTCATTTCTGTGGATTTCCTGGTTCAATTCACTCGAAGAGACTGGATTAGATGGTTTTTTTCCTTCAAAGAAATTACAATACAATCTGGCAAAATTATGGGCGCGATACCCAAAGTGATTAGTTTTAGACTATTACCCTTGTACCGGCCGCAGGTAAAGCTTTGAATCATCACTAAAGAAGGCTGCGCCGCTACAGTATGCATACCGTACCCTGACACTGTTTCCAACTTACATTCATTATTGCGATGCTAACTTGGATTTGTCTAATGAAACTAAATATTGGATAAGCAAGAATTCATTAAAAAGAAGCAGCCTGTTGTAAACAATATACGTTACCAAAACTTCAAAAGAAGAAAAATACTCACAAAGGCGTAGGGCGCGGCCAAGTCCGCCGCCACCAGGGCCGACCGTCATCGATGCCGCCACCAAAGAAGCAGAGGGCCGGGGGCACCTCCATCCACTCCTGAATTAGATTCCCCTCTCATTTATATATCAATAATTTTTGATACCAAGAAACAACAAAAACCGTTTAGACCTTTCGACGGGCGCATATACAAATAACAAACACGAATTCTCTATAAAATGGTTACTTATATCAATAAATTGATCTTTATTTTTATAAAAGAAAAAAACTACGCTCCCACTACATTACGCTAATTTTAAAACAAATTTAAAAAAGGTTTAAAGGAGAACCGAAAAAGGATAACAAAAGTTTCGCTCCGACATTAATCGGCTAAAAGGAAAATCTATTCCCAAAAAAAATGCATTACCAAAATGAATATTTCAGTAAGATTACATTGATTTTATCCTTAAAAAATTGCTGGATTTTAGTCCTATGTGAAACCTAGTTAAAGAAGATCAAAATACCTACTCCGTTTTAAAACAAAACTAAATACCTGTAATATTAGACAAATAAAATAAAGCCAAAAGATGATGTCTAACCATTGGAGGGGAAATCGCGCCCCTAGGCGCCAGCGGACGAGTCCTCAGGTGGTATTCTCATTGATATTTGTTTTGCTTTTAAATTATTCTTTTGAGCAAATTGAATCCTTTAAAGTTCTGGTTTCTATTTCCCACCATCAAGTGACTTGCTAAACGGGCTAAATTTGAAGTTGTTTTCTCTTTTATTTTGGTTATTGTGGGTTAGAGGTCACTTTTAAATTAAAAAATTTCGAGTTATCATGCCACACATAATTTGCTGCTACAATATCCTTTTTTTTCATCCAAAACCTTTTTATAATAAGGGATACTTGGAAGTTATTTTTCAGAAAGTTCTAAGAAAAAATTTTCCTTCTATATTTTTCTTCTAAATCATATCGCTCTTTTTTTTTACATTTTGCACCCTTCATTTCTCTTCATAAGCCTATGACTTTCAGTTCGTGCCTGGTGATCTCTCGTTCAAGATCATTTCTGGCGTGCGGAAGCAACTTCAGGAGGATGAAGAGGAAGAGGCGCAGCAGAAGGGTGACACCCCGACTGCAGGCTCGCTCAAGAGGTTTTAGCCGTCCATAAAAACTTCTTGTTCTTCTTAAACCTCTCACCCAGTAGATGAATAGGTCTGACCCATGATAGCCGGCCGTGTAACCCCAGAGCCGCCATTCGTTATTTCCGGGGAACCACAAATTCGGATAATTCCACGGAGGAAATTTATGGCAAGTTCCGCTGCAATTAACACGCGGAGGGCTTTTCGGTGCGGGGATGACCAATATCAGATTAAATTCATATCGTGACGTTTTTAAAATTTCCATGAGTTACGGTATGTATACGGTATATGGCCTTTTTGCTCCAAACTACATGTTATTCATTTCGTGTTTGTTATTTTTAATGGAGAACACGAATTTACTGATAATTTTTCTCGTTTAATTTATTTCAAACAAAGCAGCAATGATATGATATATACGCTGTTTGGAGCAACGAGGCAATATACCGTATACTTACCGTAATTCGGGAAAATAACACGATAAGAAATCACGGGCACACCTTTTATGCGCTTTTCTTAACATTAAATAGTATTCTTGTTTCAGATTTTTTTTTAAATGATATCCCCTTTCATTGACAGGAAGGCATGTGTGTCAGCGTCGACCTGAACAAGTACCAAATCCACCTGCTCCTCCCTTTCAAGAGTGACCCTACCGTCACATGATCTTCGTAAGCAAATTATTGACAGGTTTTTACGGTTTTATTTAGATTTTCTATACATTTAGTCATTCTTGTTAAAAATTCCTTTTAAAAATAGTAAATATTGGAACTTTTCTATTCATATTTCAGCAAGAAACGACTATCTTGCTCGAAAGTCAAGCTGCCTCGCTGCTCGAATCGTGGCCTCGACGGCATGGACGTGTAGTGGGAGTGCCGCCGGAGATGGACGACCGAGGCCAGTTTGAACAGGTTCTGCTTTATTATTGTTTTCCTCTTGTCTATTATAATTTCTATTTTTCTAAGTTAAATCGATTTGATATTTTCTAGGGTTAGATTCTTTCATTAATGTGCACTTGTTGGTCAATAGTTTTAATTGTTTCTGTTTTGCCAAAAATAATTGATATGTAAATGTAAGAGAATCTAGTTCAGGAGGTGCCGCCGGTCCTCGCCGTGCTTTCTTTGGTGGCGACGTCGATGATGGTTGTGGCAGCGGCGGACCTGGCTACGGCCCTCCTTCTTCGTGAGTCTTGCGTGGCCTGGGATTCTCGAAATGATCAAGTCATCTCGCAGCTGGAAGAGTTACCAACGATGGCCTTTCGAGTAGCTAGTATGTTAACCTTACTAACATTTATGAACTGACTTTTAGAATGTTGTAAAGACTTATATAATATCCATTTATGCACACCTTATTGTAGAAGCAGTCTTTATTCATAACTGATCTAAATAGTTTTTTTGTGTTTCCTATTTGTTATATTAGGATGCATGTGTGAATTTAGTGATCTGAGGACGGCTAAATGATATTTTAATAGGAATATTTCGTCATGAGCCTTGTTTGGGGTCAAAAAAATGATTTGCCTTTTTTAACGGCCGTCAAAACGGCGATCCATTATTTACAGCCGTTCAAATTGGCTTGCCACTTTTGAAGGGTCAAAAATTTGGCTTGCCATTTTTTCTGCCCGCTGAATTTGCCAAGTTGCCATTTTTGACGGCTGTCAAAATTGCCAAGTTGCTCGGCCGACAGCCGCTTCCTCGTGGCACGTTTAACAGCTGTTAAAAATGGCAAATCCGTTTGCCAATTCTGATAGCTGTTTATTTTGGCTGTGACATTTTTTATAAGTGAAAGACTTGCCTAACCGTTGAAATTTTGAACATATGCAAATTGCGCCATGGAAAATTTTGAGGCCATCAAATTTGGCATGCTATGAATCCACTTTTAAAGACCTCTATTTTTGCCACGCCAAATTGTTTTCCTGTTAAATATGCCGAAGCCGGGTTGTCAATAATTAGGACACAATCTGTGGCTCAGCCATTTTTTTCGCTTGTTCATTGTTCCCGTCATTTTATTAACCGTCGTATTTGTCATGACAAGTTTGAATCAATGAATAAAATTCTGCCACATTTGCTTGTGTGTTTTACCTGCCAAATTTGGCAAAAATAACAGCTTAAGTGAAAATTGCAGAAAAAAACCAAACTTTTTAATTCACACTGTCTTATATATATATATGTATTTATTTGAATAAGAGTACATGCGCACTTTGAGATATCGCGTTTATCAGGAGATATGTACGCACATTCCATCATTATATACAAGGAGTTTCTTGGAATTTTAGGAGAGTAGACATATGTATTAAGAGAGTCGTTTTCATTGATAATGAATGGAATGAGTAAGTGCGTGGGAAAACCTTTTGCGCTCAATTTCTTCTAATAAATAGTCTGGCAATATTGGCATGGCAACCTGTCTGGTTATTCCATTCCTTATCTAACTCTCTCTCTCTCAGTTTCCTTTATCTCTTTCTCTCCTTATCTCGCTCTCACAGTCTCTCTCTCTCTCTCTCTCCTGCTCTCTCTCTCATTCTCTCATTCTCTCTCTCTCTCTTTCTCTCTCTCTCTGTCTCTTGCAATCTCTCTCCTTTTCTTATCTTTCCAATTGTTTGTCGCATGATGTATGCTAATCGCCATCGTTAGAAACTGAAAAACAGATACGCGTTCTTTCCTTATCCAGGCTTCTTATTCTTTGAATTTTACTAGAGCCATGACATTTCTAGTATTACTCATAATAAAATTTTTTTCACAAATTTTATTTTACGTAACCTATAATTCTAAAACTGTTAATAATAATAGTAATGCTTATCTGCGTTTGTTTTTCATTTTACGCAACTAAAATGTTAAGAAGTTGTTGCTGAGTTCCCTGGAGCTTGAATTGTGCATGCATTATCTTCTTTTATTCTTTTTTTGCTAAGTTATAACTATAAGTTGTATCTTATCTGCACCTACATATAATGACGTAATTGGATATACGGAGCTTGTAATTAAATACATATATATATATATATATATATTTAAAATACATACATATTTACGGGTTGATTACTCAGACGAGGGAGCAAGATGATGTCATCTTTGCTCCTCTCTTCGTCTGCTCCTCGAGGTCTTCGACTCTTCCCTCTTCTTCTTCTTTTCGTCTCGTCCGCTTCCTCGCTCAAGTTCCTCGGCTACAATCCAATTTTCGCGCACAGCCACTCCAACTTTATTGGCAAGATTGCCGATACGCTCATCGATGCCGGCCATGAAGTGGTAAGAAAGAAAAAAAATTTATTCTATTTAAAATTAATTTTTCGCTTTATTACTATTATTCTCAAAGCATGTCAAAAAGTAAATAAAAATTATATTACCGTATTTTCTCTATTAGAATCCTCGGGTAATATTTTTCAATGCCCTTTTAATGTGAAACTAAAAATTTAATATTAACATTTTGTTCCCCAAAAAAAAGTCAGAGATCGAATTCAATGGAATTATCACTGGGATATACGTTTTACAGCAGATTTTGAATGAATTTACCCTCAGTTAATGGTGGAGAGCGTCCCATGCGTCCAGGAACCATTCAAGGAACGTCTCGAGCTGAGGTATTAGACATTTGGGGGGGGGGGTACAATTTAAACGGGGTGTTCTATTAGATGAGGTAGCACTATTTTTCTATGGCAATATCAAAGGTGGTATTATTAGAGAGCGTTCAAATAAAGGAGGTACAAATAGAGATAGCTGGTCATAGAGTACGCACTGTTTTGTCTGCAAATCGCTTAATTCTTAACTTTAAAAGAACAGAAGTGATGAAAAATGGAATGCTGATTCGTGGAATTGAGCCCAATTATTGCCTTATGCAGGCTCAAAAAAACATGCATATTAATTGTTATCTCTTCCAAATATGTTGCGATGGTTATTCTTTCGAATGCCCTAAGTGTTTACAACGAATCTAATCAAATTATATATGCCTGAGAACTTGACGTTTTCATGCCAAGAAGTCTTTTCCACGTGCTCCTTTACAATTTTCTCAGCATTAAACAATACAAGGAAATGTCTGAACAATCGACTATCATGTGACCATGTGAACTACAATTTTCATCTTTTTTAACGAACAAATCTTTGAACTTATTTTGCACTTTTAAAGTAACAAAGGGTATCAATAAAAACAAAGGGTGTCAATAAAATGTTACATATTAAAGACATGATTCCATTCATGAATGCGTATATGCTTCTATCTTCGGCGAAAAATAAAGAACTGAGCTCCAGTAGAAAACGTGCAGCTCAGCTGCAGTGCTGCTAACATCGATTCATCAGATATATATTTGCAATTGGATGTGTTCTACGTAACAATAGGAATAATATGTTCCCCGTAATAGTTACTACCGCCGTAACTTCCTTCTCTGAGTTTAATAGTTACTACCGCCGTAACTTCCTTCTCTGAGTTTAATAGTTACTACCGCCGTAACTTTCTGATATTTGAGGTGCTTCTCACTCCAATCATCAACAATCTGGTGGCGAATCGAACGAGCAAACACGCGAGATTAATCATGATTCCGCCGAACGACGCCAATCAAGGCTACGGAGAAGTTCAGGCCGATCTCATGGGACGGCAACTCTGGAAGACGGACAGCAACGATGTCTTCATGATGATTAATGTATGAATTGTCTTTCTTTTTCCTCTTTCGACCCGGACACGTTTCTATTATGTATTTTCTTCGCACTTCTTACATGCTTAAAAAAAGATATATGTGTCTGACAAATCATAGGATTTTTTAATTATCCCAAAAAAACTAACATAAGCTCTTTTCTGCCTTTTTTCAGCCCGTCTACGAGCTTAGCGCTCGTCTTTCCAGCCAGTGCGAAAGTTAGTGTATTTTTCTTCTAAAATTTATTTTGAATGTTTACAATTAATTAATAAAGTGACTTATTCAGGTTCGATTAAGATTATCTTTTTTTTAAACTTTATTTAATATTTGAAAAAAAGCCGTTTAATATTAGCATCCTTCAATCGGGCATCGTTAAAGGAGCTCGAGACTCAACGGCAGTCTGTTTGAATTTTCCAGTCCGGAGAAATCGCTCTAAATTTTTGAATTAGCCCCTTTTTGCTCTAGCAGGCAAAAGGGCGCGAATTCAAAAGTGAGTTTTTGGCTCCTTTAAGCCACACTCACGACGCCGGGAGTTCTCGCGCAGCTGCAAGCCGAGCACTTTGATGCTGCATTCAGCGAATGCTTCGACCAGTGCGGATTCGGTCAGTTTTTCACTAGTTTATTTTAGTGGCAATTTTATTTACAGTTTTTTAAAGCTTTTAATTATTTACTGTTAATTGATGAGGAGTGAATAATTGACATCACCAAAAAACATTGTTCAGGTATATTCAACCTGCTCGGAATTGACAAGTACGCCGTGACTTATAGTATGTCCATAATGGATGGCTTCTTCCGGGCCACTGGCGCGCCGTCTCCGCCAAGCTACGTGCCAAGTATGAATTGAAAGCAGGGGCGCGGCTTAAATTACTAAATCATCGAATAAAGGGCGGTGTTATTATCTCAAATAGATTACGGTATCGAGTGGGTGGAGCTTATGAATATTTTGAAGGACTGCTAAGCCCGGAAGGCGACGAGATGACGATGAAGCAGCGCTTCTGGAATCTGCTAGCGAACGTGGCGATCTCGATTATCAACGGCCGCATCACATCGGATGGCCAGGCCGTCTTCGATCGCTTGCACCCGGGCAGACCGCCCCTTCTGGTTGGCCGCTTTGTCATACGGAGCTGAACAAGCGACGTGAAAGATGGACAATATCATTTTTCTTTGTATATCTTATTGAAAAAATAAGCTAGAAAATAAATTTTTTTAAGCGATAATAACGCTTATGCATGGCATGACGAGGCTTGGATATTTTCATCGATACGTACATATATTTGCATGGCAAAATCAATAAAAAGGGAAGAAAGGGTGGACAAAAAGAAACTTTTAATTTAAGGATATCGTGCACAACTCGACGTACTTCTTCATCAACAGTGAACCGCTCGTCGACTTTCCGCAGCCGAGCGTCGCCAAGATGGTCTTTGTCGGCGGGATCGCCGTGCCGCCGCCGGCAGAGCGCGCCGCTTTTGTGCTCCCGCCTGTTTGTACTATTTATTTTATTTCATTACTATTATTATTATTATTATTATTACTTAAAAAATTAAACAGAACACATGTGAATAGCAAGGCCGCATTTCGAAGGCCATAAAGAAGTTGTCTTAGGAAGAGAAAAGAAGAGCGCTTTAGGAGATGCTGAAGCTGCTGGCCGCCCGCCCGCACACCGTGTACATCTCCTTTGGCTCCGTCATGATGGCCAGCTTCATGCCGAGCTCTTTTAAGGTGCCAACATTTATATTTTTTTTGGAGTAGAAAAAACATTTTAATGTTTTTGAGTGGAAAAAAATGTAAAAATAAAACAGGAGGCGATTCGCTCTGCGGCCCGTCTGAATCCAGAAGTCACCTTCATCTGGAAGTACGAGACGCCAGAGGACGGCGTCGCCGACGGGCTCGACAATCTCGTGCCCATCAAGTGGCTGCCGCAACTCGAGCTGCTGAGTTTGTGTTTCTCTCTCTCTCTCTCTCGCTCTCTCTCTCTCTCGCTCTCTCTCTATCTCTATCTTTATCTCTCTCTCTATATTTATATCTCTCTCTATCTCTCTTCATTTCTGTCTCTCTTTCTACTCTGTCTTTTCTCTTTCTTTCTCTCTCTCTTTCTCTCTCTATTTCTATCTCTGTCTACTCTTTCTCTCTCTCCTTTTTTTTCTCTCTCTGTCTTTCTCTCCTTCTTTTCCCTATCGCTATCATCTATTCTCCTTGACTCTCTCTTTCTCTTCTTCTTTCCCCCTCTCTCCTCGCTCTCTCTCTCTCTCTCTCTCTCTCTCTCTCTCTCTCTCTCTCTCCTAGACTCTGGCCGCCTCTCGGCCTTTCTGACGCACGCGGGCGCCGGCTCTGCGATGGAAGCGATGGCGGCAGGCGTGCCGATCGTGGCGGTGCCCGTGATGGCCGATCAAATGAGGAACGGCGCCATGATCAGGCGACTCGGCAGCGGCGTCACCCTCGACAAGAGCGCACTCAGCCAGAGGGACACCGTGGCACGCGCAGTTGCCAGGGTCATCGAGGACAAGCGGTGAGCAGAGAGAGAGAGAGAGAGAGGGAGAGAGAGAGACAGAGAGAGAGAGGGAGAGAGATAGAGAAAGAGAGAGAGGCAGAGAGAGGCAGAGAGAGAGAGCGAGAGAGAGAGAGAGAGAGAGAGAGAGCCGGCCATCCGGGGTGACTGTATTGAATTCAGTTATTCGGGCCGCTTATGTGAAAGATACTGTTTTCATTCTCATTTATGTTACTGGCTACTTTTAGAATGCAATTCTAAATGTTACTTATTGCTAGGAAAAGTAAATTCACACTTATAACTTGTTTCTTCCATGTCATATTTCTAAACTAGAAGTAATTAGGTAATTGTAGTAAAACTAGAAGTAATTAGGTAATATGTAATTGTCCGAATCTTTATCAACTTTTCTCCCTCTCTCTCCCATCTTCTCTATCTCCCGTTTACCTTCTCCCTTCTCTCTCTCTCTCTCTCTATCTCCCTCTCTCTCTTTCTCTCTCCCTTCCAGCTTCTCCACGCGTGCCCGTGAAGTGGCTGCGATGCTGGCGGATCAGCCCGAGCCGCCGCGCGCTCGTCTCGTCTCGCATTTCGAGTTCATGGCTCGCCACGGCCCGCTCCGTCTGCTCGACCACCACGCGCGTCTCATGGGCTGGATCGACTACTACAACCTGGATATCCTGGCCATCCTCGTCCTCGCCCTTTCCGCACTCTCAGTCGTTGCTTTCCTCGCGATTCGGTGGAGTCTGAAGATGCTCAGATTGAACCTCAAGACCAAGAAGGAATGAGATCTTCCAACAAAAAAAGAGTTCCGTAAGCGGGTCATAAAATAATGAAAACGGTGCTAGAATTTACTGTAGAATTAGAAAGTAAGGTGAAGTAAATCCGCCAAGAACCCCTGTCCATAATATTTTCGCTGGCTTTACGAAAAGGTCGAAAACCTGCGGCTTTCCGGCATACGTGATTCTCTTAAAGGGAGAATGTGACGTTTTGTGATCAAAGTTGTCTTCTTGTAGTGCGATACCAATTCTCTAACTTTTGTTTAGGACAATGAAAGTATACTTTTCTCGCAATCTAAGTAGCGCCACATATTAAAAACGAATAAATTAAAGAATAAAGGTGCACTTCAAGATCATTTATAAAACTTTATTTAAAAGAGAATATGAATATTTTTGGGCACATACATATGTATATGTGTGTTATAAATCGTTTGCATTATTAGCAGAAGTTTTCCCTTATTTTTTTTAAATTGAATTCTTTATTGGCAATTGCTTTTCATTTTCAACTTATTCTCCTGTCAGCCATAAATGCTTCCATTGTGTGTAAGAGCAGCTTATTGTTAAAAGCTTTGATAGAGAACCGAAATAAAAATCAGCGACATAAAAGTCTTCTACGGACACATCCATTTACTTCACTTCGGCATCAGATTTTAAGTATTTAAGTAACAGCTTCCCCCTTCTACAGACGTGACAACTGTTTCTCAATGTCTATTCCTTGTGACTTCTCATCATGCCATGTGATTCTTGTAAATGAGAGGAAGAGAGCGACGATTAATTTGTAGACTAACTTTGTAAACTTGTTTGATTCGCTCTCTGGGCTCTACTTCAAATACATATGTGTATGGTTTAATGATATAGTAAATGTGAACTGTGGTAATTTATCGGCCGCTTACCAAAACATTCTCTAAGCTTTTCTGAATGATAATGATGAAGAGTTCATCTAGATAAGATCTTTCCTTCCGGGGATCTTCGAGCAGAAAGGCAGCATTCCTTAACACTTCTCGTGAAGGTAATCAAAAAAGGAAAACTCATGTGAACCAAAAAAATTAGCGCCTTAATTTCTGAGCAAAATGATCGTAGATTAGTAGGAAATGTGTCAGAAGGTTACTTTTTTCAATGTCTTGATGTTCATAAGTCAAATGTACGTCTTATAAAACAGCAGCGATTGTCGCCATAAACGTGATCTTTTATGCCTTCATTCTTCAAGCGCTTTTCTAAAATAACAATTAATAGCTACGAAATTTCATCATTCAAGAAGTATGTTGGTGTCAAAGGTCAGCATAAAGCACATTTATCTTTGACTAGGTATGAGCTTATTCGACCAGAGGTTGTTCTTTTTATTAGATAGAATTGAATAAGTTTACGCGATCGCGCATAATTTGACTTTTTTACTAATATAATTTTGCTAAACTTCCATAATATACTGTATCGAGAAGATAAATTTGTTAGAAAAGGAAAAGTTCTTCCATGTTGTGCCCGAACGTTGACAATAGATCTGTGACAACTTGTGCTTCTATAATTAAGGCATGATTTTTTTCTCTCTCAATAAAAAACTTACAGAAAGTTTATTGCTTAGAATAGTTGCAATTTCTTTAGGCATGAACTTGCCATTTAATCGTCATCTACATATTCACATGTTGCAAACATAAAGTATGTATATTGTTTCTTACTTAGATGAAATGTCATGATCGAGATTAAGTCCGTTGATTCCCACAAGGCGACATTTTTGAATCTTTGTTCGAATCGGCGTATGTCAAAAGACTGAAAAATATATAGTGTGGTATTTGTTTTTTCTCACATTTTCTTCTTTATTCTCCCCTTTCCATTCTCAATTGCGTGGCTCCGTGTGTTGAGTGAGTCCTGTTACTGTATGAAGGTACATATGTATATTTGCGATAATAATGCAATAAATAATTTCAAGTTAACTCTCGGCCGTATTATGGAAACGTTCTGGTGGCTGTGCTTTGGCATTAAATACTCGCTTTACGCCATCTTCACCATTGTTGCTGTCATCTGCTTCCTTGCTGTGAGAGAATAAACTGTTTTGCTCTTTCTCTCTGTTTTTTTTTTATCTAATTGCATTAGCTATTTAATTAATTTTTTATGTCTAAGTATTAAATTAGGTAAAAAGTCTCTAGCACGGATTTGGCCAATTAAAATACAGATCCTGCACGTGCCAACGATGCGCGATTCACCGATATATGTCATCAATCAGGTTAATAGTTTTTCTTTTGAAAATTTATTTTTTAACATTATCTTTGAGTGCGTGTTTTCTTACTTTTTTCTAGCCTCATCCTTAAATATGTTCTAAATTTGGCCAAGTTACATATGAATTTAGGTCATGATCGCATTGGATACAATCATGATGATCTCAACGTTCGGCCATGATCTACCGACTGACGTTTTGCAAGCGAGCGTTTTTGGTCAGAGGCGAATACATTTTTCCATTTGAAAAGCCTTATGTTTATTCGATTACTTTTACATGATTTACAAAGATACAAAGCCGATGAGTAAAAATCAATCAAATAGTATTCAATCAGTAAATAATTTTCCCCAGGCGAGCCGTGGCTGTCGCTGATGGTGCTGATAACGTGCGGTCGATGGTTCGCGCAGCTGCTCGCCCTTCCTCTCCTCTCCGTCCTTCATCTCGCTGCCTTTCTCATGCCACTTCGCTTCCGGCTTATCACACGGAAACATGTGGGATTTATATATACATATATATTTTCTTTAACATAAAATAACATAATGTAACAGAACAAATGAATCGATTAATAAATATTAATCAGGCCCTGGTGGCATCGTTCGCGGTGACCGCCGTCGGCATTGCCATCTGCATCCCGCTGCTCACTGGATGCTGTGCATTTGTGTAATTTCATTTCTTTTCATATTTTTAGAATCTCCTAGCGAGAAACAACTTAGGCGTCAAGTAAATTCAACTTGATTTGATTGTCCCAAATTATTTACTTTTTTTTAAAATAAAGAATCTGATAGCCTGAGAATAGATTGCCTCTTTCAGCTACTTCCTCGATGGCAATTATTGGGGCTTCGATTTTACCAAGTCTGGCACACCAGCCTACAGTCAATTCAATCTGGCTCTCCAGGTTGGATATTTCTGTTTGCCTTTTCAATTTGTAGATTGTTCAATACACAACATTTATGCATGTATTTATGGCATATTGAAATCTTAGAAACAAAAGGATAAGTATCCAAATTCAGACATTCATATATGTACAAATGTATGTATAAATGTACTTGTATAGTGAGGTACAGATGTACCTCCTCAGCAGGCATTGTCTTAATTTCAAATAATAAGAAAGCTTAAAAGGCCATTCTCGAGTACGTCCAAAGGTCCATGTTAGATATTATAGTTTTTTTTTAAATTTCTTCAAAAGAATATTAAGATTGTCTGCGTTGGGACAATGGTCGTCTGCGATGTTATCATCATGCTCAAGTTGATAGAATCACGGAGAAAGAGGGAAGCGAGACGCAAAAGTGAGCCTTTTATTTTCTTTCATAAACTCAATTTTTCTCAACTTCAACTTCCTCCTGTGCTAGGGACAGTCTGAACTTTTCTGAACCCTTTTTTATTTCCTTTCAGGAAACATCGTCAACGTGAACTCGAGATCTCCAGCGTCAACGACAGGTAGATCATAGACATCAAAACAGAAGAAAATCGCACATGACATTTAAAGGAGGCATCCGGGGAATAATTAACCTATGTTTTGTTCTATGTGGATAAGTTCATCTTGGCGTAAAACATACATCCAGAAAGTTTGAGCGATTTTCTTCCATTACATTCTGAGCAGTAGTAACATGAAAACTGGGGGGTAGAGAATTAGCTACGGTAGGTCAGAGCTGCCCTCCGATTTATCATGCTCTCTCGACCGAGCGACAGGCAACTTTTTGAGCGCGCGCATTCAAAGTGGTTCTGTATAATTATTCGCCGGATACTTCCTTTAAACAATGATTATAAGTCGCGCAGCAGTTCAAACGTTTTTCCCAGGTTCTTCCTTCAACCACTAATGATTTCTTCATCCACCTCACACAATTGAAATGCTAACAAAGAATGAAAAAATGAAATGCAAAGAAATATGCTCATTCACAAACTCAGTGAGATTGCTATTTTAGACAATAGCTGGCTTTTCAAGTAAGCGATTAGCGTTTTCAAAAGGAAAGCTTTTATTTAAATAAAAAAAGCGAGATGTTTAATGGTTACTGAACTTTTTTAAGGCAGGACAATAGAAACTTCAATGGCCACGACTACCGCTGCTACAAATAACGTTAGACTGCGACCAAAACTTCATTTAAAATGTTTTTTAGAGTAATACTGCATAAGCAAAAAGCTAGAAAAAAACTGTTTATTTTTTTTGCTAATTTTACAGAAAATATATGTAGGCAGCACTATCGATGCCAACGAATAACAACACTGGAAGGGAAATACTGACAAAGACGGAGCGCCGCCTTGCGGGCTCTTTTCTTCTCCTCTCCTTGTCTTTCATCATTCCTACCATGTTCTTCAACACGAGTGGCTAGTTCGTGAAGGGTCGCCAGTGCTCATCTTAATTTTAGATTGGATTTATATATAAAAAACGCTTTATTTCAACGGGTTCACGGATTCTGTGGATCGCCATGAGGCGATTTTGTACATATTTCCAAATAGCCATGAATTTTAATGTTTCCTATATAGGTAAATGATAATATATCACAAACAATATAGGCTTCGATTGTCAAAAATAGAATGTAAATGCTTCAGGAACACTGTATTAATTTACACATGTACATACATAAATACATACTACATATACTGACACTCGCAACAGCTGATGTACATGCTTTGTTTTCAGCTGGTACATGTTCTCGGGGACCGGGCTCATCATGGCCTTCTCAAACGTGCTACAGTATGCCAAGTTTGCATTGTACGTTCTGTGCGGGACCGGCGCGAGGCGCGCTTTCTGGAAGCTGGCGACATGTAGATGGAAGCGCCTCTCACAAATATCATCATGAACATTGACAAATTCCTTTTTATATATTTTTTGCTCTTTTAATACATATTCTGTGTGTACACTATCTTCTTATTATTGAAAATATTTATTTTGCCCGTACTGACGTAAGTTCTTCGGTCGTTGACATCTTTCTGAAGTTGCCATCGACCACGGGATTTATTGGAATAAAACGATTACATTTTCCTGTTTGCTGAGCGTGAGAAAGTTTGCGTGAGATTTGAAAGGAAATAAATTTCAGTCGTGTATGTAAATATCATACCCAAGGAGACAAGGACATTATAAATGTATCATTTACACGTCTGAGAGCACTCCGAAAGTTCAGCGTCAATGTCAAGATGTTGTATGTATTATAAATTAGCTTATGACGTAACTCAACAACAATATTCGCTCCATAGTTACGGAAAACACGATTAGAATTAAATCACATTTGTAAATATTTTCACGAAAATGACACAGAGAAATAAAGGAAAAAAAAAACCAATTTAGTTGACAAATAGCTTTCGTAATATTTTTGAATCGTTTCTAATTTTTTTCTTTAATTGAATAAAGTCCCCTCGGCAAACAGGTTTGGGAAGAAATGAAATTGAATGTGGTATCAATCTACACTGGTATAAGTTTGATAGACATGACGGAAATCTAACAAAGTGTTTAGAATTTCATTCGTCAATACAGGCTGCCTGAGACATGGAAGTTATTCGCATTTCGGGCATCTTTATCTATCATAAGCTATTTATTTTTATTGGAAAGATGCATAAAAAAAATATAACAGCCATCCATCATAATAATAAATGAATTTCAGATACAACCTCGAAGGCAATTACTATGGCTTTGACTACACTAAACCGGGTACGCCGCTTTACAGCTAGATCAATCTCATTTTGCAGGTGCGCATATCGATGTGTTGTCATTTTTAAAAAATGGCTTTTTATTTCATTATTTAAAATGTATATATATATATCACGAAATGAAACTTTTTATTTTAATAAAATTTTTTATTTATGTTTGGTAATTTGCGTGGGCATCATGCTGGCATGCGATGCGCTCATTGTCTTGAAGATCTACCGTGCACGCGTAATAAAAGAACGCGTAAAAATTAATCAGCATACTTTGAACATTTGTATGTCAACTAATTATAAAAATAATGCTATTGAATTTGATTAGCTTGTTTTTTCCTCAATGTTATTTATTTTTTTTTTTACAGTGGAAATCACGTCACGCTTTGACATGTCGCAGCAACAATCTGGTTCGTTTGCTCTTTTTTTCTGCATTCCAAAGTCGTGGAGCTAAAAAACAAGCGAGAGTATAATATATTTGTCATTGTCTCGTGACGAGATGAAATATAATTTTTTTTCGACATTATGTTTCCTCCTATTTAGGACGTCCACTACAGTAAGGCTTTTTTATTCTCTTCCTATCCTCAATATTTTGCACCATATGATTGTAGCGTGTTCCTATTCATTGTTTATGGAACACAAGGCAGAGTCCAAATCCCTTTGTCAATTGTTGTGAACATGCATGGGTTTCTGGGCGAAAATATTGCTTACTAGCGGAGTCAATCCCGCGAGCTCCAGAGTCTGCGACTCTATCCAATGAGCTATGCGCGTATGCTGGAAGGAGTGGCGTAGCCAACCTAGCGATGGGACTATACAGTGGAACTTATCTCGCTCTCTATGGGGTGCTCCTTACAAATTAAAAGAAGTATCCGACGAAAAAATAACTTCTTTTTTTATATTCCCACATGATCAAGTCTGGCCTAAAAGATCGAATAGAGGTGGTCCCGCTTTACGAAAGTCAGTATTTAGCCAGAAATTTGCATTTGTTTTCTGGAATGCAGTAGAAAACGTCTCCGTCGATGCACCCGGTGTATGCTCAAAACCAATCAAGGAGTGCCAACGAGTTGGAAGAAGAGGCAGTCTCTGCCCGTCTTGCCCACTTAGCGCCCCATTTTCGCCAAGGGATGAGAGATACAGACGTTAGAGAAAAGCGAGACAATGAAAGAAGTAGAGAGAGGTTAGATAAACATACATTTCAAATTTGAAATTTTGTAGCTGGCGCTAAAAAAAGGCTAATCCAGTTGGGAGTTTAGCACAGTTTGAAACGTAATTTTATTAGATACGGTTTTCTTTCATCGGATACTTTCTTTAATTAGACTTAAATTATTTCCGAAAAAAATATATATCATATATCAGACGACGTCAACGGCGGGCAGCGTAGCCGCGACGCGTCAACCGCGTCGCTTCCTGGCGCGTACCGAGTACCGCCTCGCCGCCTCCTTCATGTTGCTGTCCGTCTCGTTCATTTTGCCGACGATCATCTTCAACACCTTTAGCGTGTTAGTTCATAGAATGTTATCTGTTTAATTTCCCGCCGTCTCATTGCTTGAATTTCAGCTTTTAAGTTACCCGCCATTTCATCATTTGAATTTAAAGAAAAATCGCCCATCGAACCTATGAGAACTAGTTGATTTGGAAACGATGAAAAAAATTGGCTACACTTTTCTGCGTTTGCAGCGATTATAGCGCGCCGTGAAAATTGCATAACCGCCACCTATTTTCTTGAACTTGAATGAACGAGGAAGTTGATATTGAAAGGAGGCTTTCGTGATTTCATTAGGAGAAGCAGATGTTAATATATTATATTGAACGTAAAGGTTAAAAAAAAACCAAATGCATGCCTTCTATATGCTTTTGAAGCACAGTTTGACATATGCATTTTACTAGGATAATTTCTAAATATATAATAGATCATTGAAAAACATTACCCGGGTACTATTAGAGAAAATACTGTAAGTACATGTGTATATTTGCAAGAATAATGCGTTAAAGAAATTCCAGCAATCTCATGGAAGCATTCTGGTGGCTGTGCTTTGGCATCAAATACTCACTTTACGCCATTTTTACCGTTGTCGCGGTCATCTGCTTCCTTGCAGTTCGAGATTAACTTGCTTTGTTCTCTTTTCTGTCATTTTTATTTATTTAATTACATTAGTTATTTATTTAAATTTTTATTTGGACATTTTAAATTAAATAGTAAGTCTTTGGAACGGATTTAATTAATGAAAATACAGATCCTCCACGTGCCATCGATGCGCGATTCGCCGATATATGTCATTAATCAGGTTTGAAGATTTTTTTTAAAAAGTTTTTATTGTTTTCAGACTGTATCTTTGCGTAAGCGATTTGTTTTTTTTATGTCTCTCTAAATATTATTGAAAATTTGCAAAATGAAAACACAAATTTAGGTCATGATCGCATTGGATACAATCACGATGATCTCAACGTTTGGGCATGATCTGCCGACCGATGTATTGCAAACGAGCGTTTTTGGTTAGAGGCAAATAAAGTTGCCCTTCCTTGTACGAAACACACTATGCATGTCTCGTTATAAATAGTATATTAAATTTATGTTCATTAATTTTTTAAACGATTTATACTGAAGCAACAACTAACAACGATAACTTAATCCACAAAAAAGAGTTCAAGAATCAATATCTTCCTCTCAGGCGAGCCGTGGCTCTCGCTGATGGTGCTGATAACGCTAGGTCGTTGGTTCGCGCAGCTTCTCGCCCTTCCGCTCCTCTCCACTCTTCATCTCGCTGCTTTTCTCATGCCAGTCCGCTTCCGGCTTATCACACGAAAACATGTGGGATATACATATATATTTTTTAAGTGAAATTAAATTTTAGCTATAATATAATATAACATAATAAACGAATACCTTAACAATCAGGCACTGGTGGCATCGTTCGCGGTGACCGCCGTCGGCATTGCCATCTGCATACCGTTGCTCACGGGATGCTGTGCATTCGTGTAATTTCTATTTCCTCATATTTTTTTTTCGTATCTCCTTGCGAGAAACAAGGCGTCAAGTAAAGATTGTCCCTAAATTATTTATATTTTTTTTATTAAGTTAATCTGATAGCTTGAGAATAGATTGCTTCATTCAGCTACTTCCTCGATGGCAATTATTGGGGTTTTGACTTTACAAAGTCTGGCACGCCAGCCTACAGTCAATTCAATCTGGCTCTCCAGGTTGGATAATTGTCTTTTGTCTTTTCCTATTTGTAGATTGTTCAATATGCAACATTTAAGTATGTATTTATGGCATATTGAAATCTTAGAAACAAAAGGATAAGTATCCAAATTCTGACATGCATACATACATATGTACATACATACATATGTATGTTCATATGTATAAATATACTTGTAGAGTGAGGTACAGATGAACCTCATCAGCAAACATTGTCTTAATTTCAAACAATAAGAAAGCTTAAAAAGCCATTCTCGAGAACGTCCAAATGTCCATGTTAGGTCTTTTTTTATTTTTCAAGAGAATATTAAGACAGTCTGCGTTGGGACAATGGTCGTCTGCGATGTTATCATCATGCTCAAGTTGATAGAATTACGGAGAAAGAAGGAAGCGGGACAAAAAAGTGAGCCTTTTATTTTCTCTCATAAAGTCAATTTTCCCCTATTTCAACTTCCTCGTGTGCCAAGCGCATTCTGAACACTTCTGAACCCTTTTCATCTTTTTTTCAGGAAACATTGTCAACGTGAACTCGCGATCTCCAGCGTCAACGACAGGTGGATCATTGAGATCTAACACACATGAGGATTTAACCACTAATGATTTTCTCATCGATCTCACACAATTTATATGTGCTAACTAAAAGAATGAAAAAAATAAATGCAAAGAAATATGCCCATTCATAATTTCAGTGAGGTTGCAATTTTAGACAATAGCTGGCTTTTCAAGTAAGCAATTAGCGTTTTGAAAAAGAAAGCTTTCATTTAAATAAAATAAACCACATGTTTAATGGTTATTGAACTTTTTTAAGGCAGGACAATAGAAACTTCAATGGCCACCACTACCGCTGCTACAAATAACGTTAGACTGCGATCAAAACTTAATTTGAATTGTTTTATGAGTAGCTGCGTAAACATAGAGCAAAAAAACATTGTTTATTTCAGTGATAACTTAACAGAAAATTATATGTAGGCAACACCATCGATGTCAACGAATAGCAACACTGGAAGGGAAATACTAACAAAGACGGAGCGCCGCCTTGCGGGCTCCTTTCTTCTCCTCTCCTTGTCTGTCATCATTCCTACAATTCTCTTCAACACGATTGGCTAGTTCGTGATGGGTCGTCTCTGCTCATCTTGAATTTCGATTGACAGTTGGATGGATACATAGAGAACACTTTATTTCAACGGGTTCATGGATTCTGTGAAGCGCCATGAGTTGATTTTGTACATATTTTCCATATAGCCATGAATTTTAATGTTTCCTATATAGGTAAATGATAATATATCACAAAAAAAATATAGGCTTCGATTGTCAAAAATAGAATGTAAATGCTTCAGGAACACTGTATTAATTTACACATGTACATACATAAATACATACTACATATACTGACACTCGCAACAGCTGATGTACATGCTTTGTTTTCAGCTGGTACATGTTCTCGGGGACCGGGCTCATCATGGCCTTCTCAAACGTGCTACAGTATGCCAAGTTTGCACTGTACGTTCTGTGCGGGACCGGCGCGAGGCGCGCTTTCTGGAATTTGGCGACATGTAGATGGAAGCTCCTCTCACAAATATCATCATGAACATTGACAAATTCCTTTTTATATATTTTTTGCTCTTTTAATACATATTCTGTGTGTACACTATCTTCTTATTATTGAAAATATTTATTTTGCCCGTACTGACGTAAGTTCTTCGGTCGTTGACATCTTTCTAAAGTTGCCATCGACCACGGGATTTATTGGAATAAAACGATTACATTTTCCTGTTTGCTGAGCGTGAGAAAGTTTGCGTGAGATTTGAAAGGAAATAAATTTCAGTCGTGTATGTAAATATCATACCCAAGGAGACAAGGACATTATAAATGTATCATTTACACGTCTGAGAGCACTCCGAAAGTTCAGCGTCAATGTCAAGATGTTGTATGTATTATAAATTAGCTTATGACGTAACTCAACAACAATATTCGCTCCATAGTTACGGAAAACACGATTAGAATTAAATCACATTTGTAAATATTTTCACGAAAATGACACAGAGAAATAAAGGAAAAAAAAAACCAATTTAGTTGACAAATAGCTTTCGTAATATTTTTGAATCGTTTCTAATTTTTTTCTTTAATTGAATAAAGTCCCCTCGGCAAACAGGTTTGGGAAGAAATGAAATTGAATGTGGTATCAATCTACACTGGTATAAGTTTGATAGACATGACGGAAGGCTAACAAAGTGTTTAGAATTTCATTCGTCAATACAGGCTGCCTGAGACATGGAAGTTCTTCCACGTTTTCTTACTGTAGAAATGAGTGTATCTGTCCATGTCACAATGTATGTCTTTTTCAATAAATGACATTTGTTTCAACTCAAAAAGAAAGCGGCATCAGCCCCTTGAATGTTTTGATTGTGACAACAATACTTTTAATGTAACGTTCCTCTAGTTTTTATCATCATTAAACTTTGTTTCATTCCTTTTAAAATAGACGGTATTTTTGACTTCTTCATGAATGGCATTAGAAGTGAAAAGATTGCACTTTTTTAAGGGCCTTCTTTTCATCGCGCTGACACGTCATCTTTAGAATTCTGATGAGCGTATAATTTAACGTTCAATGGGCACAATCGCTGATAATTTATAAACATTTATTTCCCTCTTATGGCTCGAAATTCTCACCCTTTTCCATTTCACACGAACTCTGCACTGCCGGCCTCCTTCTTTTTGAATCCTATTCGCTACTTTCTATCCAGCCCTATTCCATACTTCCTATATAGAGCTAGAAGAAGGAGGTAGCACCTTTAGCGCCTCCAGGTTTTCGTTGATTATTTTTTAACTATACGAAAGATATTATTGTTGTTTAACGAAAAGGTTTGTCAAATCTAAGATAACAAAAACAAATTAAGATTGGCAAAAAAAAACAAGATTGAATGGCTCCGTTCTGGTGGATCTGTTTTGGCGTCAAGTATGGCCTAGACGCTTTCATCACCGTTATCGCCGTTCTCTGCTTTCTGACGGTTTGATGACTTAATCATTTTGAAATTATGATAAAACAAACATACATATATGTATGTAGTAAATGTATGATAGTTCATTGTCTGTAAGAATAAGGCAATAAAAGCCATAGAACAAGCTATATAGTTATAAAGTTTAGGTTTCTTCATTCAACGAACTATTTTTTTTTTAAATTAACCAGATCACGCTCGTGCCCGCGATGCGCAAGTCGCCCGTCTTCTTCATCGTGCAAGTCATGATTGTACTCGATACGCTCGAGATGATCACGACATTTGCGCATGATCTACCATCCGATGTCATGCAAGTCGAAGCGTTAGGTATGACTTTTCTTTTGTCTTGTTACTTACTATATGTATAAAAATTTAAAGAGTATGTAACACCTCTTAAAGGAGCCAAAAATTCACACTTGCATTCTTCTTGCCTTAAAAATTGAATGCGTTTTAGAGAGATAACAGTCAGGAAAATTCAAATTCATTTGGGGTGACTTTCGTGCTCCTAAAAATTATAATTCGCGAAATGTACCACACCATTTCCAGGTGAGCCGTTCGTATCAGTCATCCTAGTAATATCTTGTTTCCGCTGGTTCGGCCAGCTCGCCGCGCTGCCCATCCTGGCTGCGCTCCACTTTGCCGCGTGCTGGTTCCCTTTCCGCTTCCGTAACCTGAGGCGTGCGCACGCTGTGGGAGTCTTGGTTCCGGTGGCTGTGGGCGCTGCGGGCCTCACGGCGCCCCTCCTCACTGAATGCTGCGGATTCAAGTGGGTTTTGGTTTCAAAGAGGAGTACATTAAGAATACGGTTGCTTTATTTTATGGTAATGTTTATGTTTATTCGGTTAGCGGGCATCTTTATCTATCGTTAGTTATTTATTTTTCTTAGAAAAATGCAGAAAAGAACATATCAGCCAGACATTAAAAAAAGGGATTTCAGATACTACCTCGAAGGCAATTACTGGAGCTTTGACTACACCAAACCGGGCACGCCGCTATACAGCCAAATTAATCTCATTCTGCAGGTGCGCATATCGATTTTTTGTCATAAAAAATGTTTTTCAATATTAAAAATTTAGTTTTTTTTTAAGAAATTAATTTTCTTATATTTATGTTAGGTAATTTGCGTGGGCATCATGCTGACATGCGATGCTCTCATTGTCTGGAAGATCTACCGTGCACGCGTAATCAAGGAACGCGTTAAAATTAGTCAGCACACTTTGAGCATTCGTCAATTCTGTCAACTAATTAATTTAGATATGCGCTCGAATTTGATCAGCTCTTTTTTTTGTTAATGTCAATTATTTTCTTTTTTTACAGTGGAAATCACCTCACGTGTTGATATGTCGCAGCAGCAGTCTGGTTCGTTTGCTTGCATCTTTTTTCCTGCTTTCCAAAGTCGTGGATTTAGAAAAAGGACGGAGAATAATATATTTGTCATAGTCTCGTGACGTTATGAAATTTTTTTTATCAAGATTATATTTTTACTCCTATTTAGGACGCATGTTTGACCGTCTCTCGGTCGTCGCGACCACTACAGTAAGACTTTTTTTATTCTCTTTCATTCAATTGTATTGTGCAGTGCCAAAAACTTACTATCTTCAATATTTTGCACCATATGATTGTAGCGTGTTCCTATTCATTGTTTGTGGAACACAAGGTTTCCATTATTCTTTCATGCCATCTTTAAACGAGACCTTTATGATCGAGCTCAGAGTCCAAATCCCTCTGTCAGATTAATTGTTGTTGACATGCATGGGTATGTGGGCGAAAATATTGCTTACTAGCGGAGTCAATCCCGCGAGTTCCAGAGTCTGCGACTCTATCCAATGAGCTGTGCGCGTATGCTGGAAGGAGTGGCGCAGCCAACCTAGCGATGTGACTATACAGTGGAATTTATCGCGCTCTCCATGGGGTGCTCCTTACATAATAATTAGACTTGGACAATAAATTATTTCCGAATATACATATATATATATATATATATATATACATATATATATATAATATCAGACAACGTCAACGGCGGGCAGCGTAGCCGCGACGCCTCAACCGCGTCGCTTCCTGGCGCGTACCGAGTACCGCCTCGCCGCATCCTTCATGCTGCTGTCCGTCTCGTTCATTTTGCCGACGATCATCTTCAACACCTTTAGCGTGTTAGTTCATAGAATGTTATCTGTTTCATTTCCCGCCGTCTCATTGCTTGAATTTCAGCTTTTAAGCTTTTAAGTTATCATTTGAATTTAAAGAAAAATCGCCCATGGAACCTATGAGAACTAGCTGATTTGGAAACGATGAAAAAAATTGGCTATACTTTTCTGCGTTTGCAGCGATATTGCATAACCGCCATCTTTTTTCTTGAAAGTTCTCACTACAGACTCAAATTTTCACCGCGGGTATAGTAAACTCGTGAGAAATGTTCGGAACCATAAAACATTAGAAGTCACATTGTTCTTTTTTTCTTAATCGAGACAGTGAGCAGGAAAATGTTGATATCCTGGAGCATTATTTTATCGCTCTCTCAAAGTCCTTTAGGACACAAATGAACGAGGAAGTTGATATTGAAAGGAGGCCACAATTATGCACATTACGCAGTCTTTCGTCATTTCATTAATAGAAGCAGATATTAATACATATTTATATATTGAACATAAAGGCAAAAAAAAAACAAATGCATGCCTTCGATATGCTTCTGAAGCACAGTTGGACATATGCATTTCACGAGGATGATTTCTAAATATGTATGCATATAAATGCATTGTTTCTATTGGACAAAACTTCACCTCTTTCACATGCAGGTAAAGGTTAACTCCCAAAGCTTTTCTTTTATTTCTCTTGGAATAGGGAATAAAAGCAAAGTTACAAGCTCAAAGATCTCTTGTGGAGGTAGCTATTCAAAAAATGAAATGGAAAATAATATACATACTTATAAACCTCAATTATATCTTAATCTCTATATCTGCTTTTCCATGTAGCCTTTCTCTCCCATACTTTTTCGATCCTCCTTAATTTCTCATCTCTATCTCTCTCAATCTAGTTCTCTACCCTTTAGCTCTTCTTTGAACTCTCTTCTCTATCACACACTCACTCTCTTTATCTTTTTCTTCATCCCTTTCTTCATCTCTTGTCTCTCTTTCTATCTATCCGTCTTTCTATATTTCTCTATCTCTGTTTCTCTATCTCTTCCTTTTCGTACTCCCTTTCCTCTCTCTCCATCTCTCTTTCTCTCTCCATTTCTTTTTCTCTTTCTCTCTCTCTCTCTCTCTCTCTCTTTCTTTCTTTCTTTCTTTCTTTCTTTCTTTCTTTCTTTCTTTCTTTCTTTCTTTCTTTCTTTCTTTCTCTCTCTCTCTCTCTCTTTCTCTCTCTCTCTCTCTCTCTCTCTCTCTCTCTCTCTTTCTTTCTTTCTTTCTTTCTCTCTCTCTCTCTCTCTCTCTTTCTTTCTCTCTCTTTCTCTCTCTCTCCTTCTTTCTCTCTTTCTCTCTCTCTCTCTTTCTCTCTCTCTCTCTCTCTCTCTCTCTCTCTCTCTCTCCTTCCAGCTGGACTCCGTGGGTCGGCTACGAGCACGCTGGTCTGGTGAGTGCCTTCGCGGGCGTGCTCTCCTACTCCAAGTTCGTGACGTACACGCTGACTGGCGCGGGCGCCCGTCGCGCCTTCTTCCGCATCGCGCGCTGCCAGACAAAGGACCTGACCAAGCTCAGCATCTGATTCCAGATTCCATGGAATGGCGGGAAAAACAATATTCAAAAATGTGTTTTAAAATAGTATATTGATTTACAAATATGCCATCAAATAAAGTACGAGAACACGAATACATGAATTGTATAACATGCACGTTTTTTTTTATTTGTGAAATCGTCGTTAGCTTTATACCCGATATTTTTATCAATATGTTTTTTAATATATATGTTTATGTATAACGAACGACACTTTCCCACTCTTCATCAGTCAATCGATTGGAATCTTCTAGCAAGTTGGTCAACTCTCTCTTGAAAAAAAGGCTGAATGAAGCAGTGTCCTTGTTATTCATCCGAGCTGTCGAACCCATTCAACGTATCCGCCCACGCTGATAAAGTGGCTAAAACAACGCCTTGTCTATAAAGTGTTCAACGCACCCAAGTCGACCCAAATTCATAGACTGGACAGGAAACGACGAACACTTTCTCTCTCATGCACTTGGATCATTTGCTTAAATAAACTACCCTTCCCTATTCACTGTTCATTTTTCAGTGCATTTTGAATGGATACCTTTGAATGTAAACGGCATTTAATGCATACATGCATACATATAGGTATGTACATATATATGTGCATGTTGTAGAAAAAAAGAGTAAGCGAATCGTGCGTTGTTTTTTGTCATATCGTTATTGCAGGATTTTGTTAATTTTCAAATACCATGGCTTCGTTGACGCAGCTATTGCTCATTCTTCTCCTGCCGCCGTCGGTAGACGGCTGTTTCCGGGCACCGGCAGCCAGTCGAAAGACAAAGGCGATACCATTCACGATCACTCTCGGCCCCCGACCAATTCCGCGTAGTTCCTTTATGAAAATTCTATTTCAAAATAACTAACTCATTGAAGGATCCAAGTAGCGAATCGTTCTACCTAGTACATTATTGCCCATTTGAACGCGCCCGCAAATATTTGTCCCATGTTCGGCATAGAGGGCGTGTAATATGTGAGAGTGGCTTACACATACAGTAAACTAAATTTGGCCAGCCATATTTTGCGAGCACGTTACGTTATAACAAGTAGAATATTTTTTCAAATTTTCTAGAACTACAATTTTAACATCTGCGAATTGATCGACATTCATGAAACAAATGCTAATTATTTAGTGAATGGCTCATAAATTGATAACATCAAATTCTGTTAACTTTAATTTCCTAACAAAATATGCCCTAGACAGGGTGCCTGATGTGCGATTTTCCCGTCTTCCAAGCTCCTCCGCCTTCCGAATGCCCCCTCAATAACATCCGATTTGACTCTCCTCGTCATCACAACCTTTCCCTGCGTCCAAGTCACTTGCAGCGCTGGTGCGACTCTCGTTGTGGTCAGTGCAACAATGACTAACAATAAGACTATTTTTTTATTACTTTCAACTCTGTCTAAAGAGGTAAATTGAATTTATTTGATATTCATTGTTTTGTTTTAATGATTTCTTTATTCGACGACGCACCACTCTAAAGCAAACGTTTCATCGTCTTCTTTTTCTTCTTTCATGTCCGAACTTGTAAACTCGACTTGGCACTATTTCTCGTTACAGAGGGCTGGCAAGGTTTGTCACTGGAGGCCTGACCTGCTTGCCAGCCGGCGGCGGCTACTTTGACACGGCGAATCCCGCTCTGATCTACCCCGACGCTCCGGCCGTCTATTGTCGCTACAGTTCGTATTAACTCATACACACGCTGAATAAGAGTAACACACTACTATGATTGTGCATTGTTGCGGTAAGAGGTAAAGGATCTAGCATTATTCGTCCAAATTATTGTACGGTATTTGCTTTTATTCGAATGCTTCTTCTATTGCTACTCTATTCCCTTCTTTCTCTTTCGCAATCCCTTGAGGATGGCTACTTTCAGATCCGCACCGCGCTCCCGCGAACGGCAGCAGGAGGTTTATAAGCGATGCAAAAGTGATCTCGGGGGAAGTGGCTGACGATGAGAGCCTGCATCAATGTTCAACTTCACCCAAGGATCATTCTTTATGCGTGTCCGGAAACCATTCGACTCCGGATGCAGAATTGTTTAGGAGTTTTGTCTAATTTGAATTACTTTTTCCGTCTTGTTTTCTCCCGAATACTGAGAGGAAAATCGTTTAGTAGCAAATTGCGAACATATTACTGACAAGTTTTTCACGGCCTTTTCAAGGTCTTATAAAAAAATAAACATAGTTTTTCCTGCTTTTCGGGGGATCAAAACGGATCCTTTCTTCGCTCAACGCGCGAATATAAATCCGCCGCGCCTTCATTCTATATTAAAAGTTCCGGGAGCGGTGCGGGAACTTTCAGAATTCCCGCATCGGTCCCGGAAAGTTCCTGGAGAAAATCTTGAGTGGTGCGGGAAAGTTCCCGGAGAAAACAGTCTGTCATGCGCACTAAAATTACATTCCTTTTGCATGAAAATGTATATTCGTATATTTTATTGCTTTGATATACATTTTCAAATTAGAATTTCGTCGTAAGCTCTTCTTCCTCCTCCACTGCAAAGAAGGTCAAACTTTCCATTGGAAAGAAAAGACCATTTTAACTTGTAACAATGACGACATGATTTTTTTTTGCATTTTTTGGATCAAATTACATCGCTTTTCTCCAGCTGTATTAATAATCATTTGACGGAGAACCGGATGAATTCTCTAAAAAATAAAGTGAGAAAATATATAGTTCTTGAGAACGAAGGAGCAACTTTTTCGTTGGAATTCATAGCCTTCTGGAAAGACGTAAGAAAGAAAGTTTGAAAGAAAGAAAGCAAGGATGAAAGTAGGAGGCAAAGTATGAAATAAGGAAAGAAAGGAAGGAAGAAAGACAGAAAGTAAGTACGAATAGGTAAGTTAGAAAGTAAGAAATAAAGTGAGAAAGAATTATAGAAAATAAGTATGAAATAAATTAAGAAAGATAGTAGGAAAAAAAGAAAGAAAGATAGTAAGAAACAAAGTAAGAAGGAAAGAAAGAAAGAAAGTAGTAAACAAACTAAGAAACAAAGAAAGAAAGAAAGATGCCTAGAAAAAATCCCCCGGACCTGAACGCGACATGGGTTCGGGTGTCGGTGAGCGTTATTTCCTGGAAATTGCTTTGACTGCGAGACAAAATTAAAGATAACCACGAAATGAGAGAGGCCAGACAAACCATATCTCGAGTAGGTTTGTCTGCGCCACTACTTTTACACGCTATTTCTCACCATTTCAAAGATGCGGGATTTTTCCCGGAGCGCTGGGTACATTTGAGCAAAATCGGTCCGGTATTTTTCCCGGAGCGGTCAAGAAAACCTCCGAGGTTCCATGCTCTAGCATATAAAAAGTCCGGGGAAGTTCCCGCACACCTCAGAACAATTTTTTTCAAGGTTCCGGGACCCCTGACCGAAGTTTCTTGAGAATGAAGGCGCGGCCGGTCTTGCTCGCGAATTCTTAGTACTATGTATGTGATTTCTCTACTTTTATTCGGTCCCTGGCTGAAAGTGAAATAAATGGCACTTATAATCGTACGAAAATGATCTTTGCAGGTCCCCTGGAAAGCGGGGGTAACAAGCTATTTTTTTGTAGTCGTATAAGATTTAATTTTCTCTTTATATCTTTTATAACTGGCAAGTTTTTGAGCAGTGTTGTACGTTTTGCTCTCGAACTTCTGTAAATAGATATTTGTGCCCACTGTCCTCCATAGTTTTTGAATTCTTTAGTGCATGTACTTTTCTGCTCATTCGAACCCGACTTTATGGGCACGACTTTCTCAGAGATCACTTTCGCATCGCTTGCAATCCTTCCGCTGCGTTTTCACTTGTTCAATTCATAAGTTGAGAGAAAGAGCAAAAAGATAAATCTGCGCGATGCAGGGAGTGATGATCTAGAAAATAGGCTGAGTACATACATTTGCACTCAAAAAAGATGACTTTTGATTTCTATCCGTTTTTTAGATGCCAATTATATATATATATATATATATATATATATATATATATATATATATATATATATATATATATATATATATATGTACATACATACATACATACACTTTCGCCCTATCTGTTATTTTTTGTTTAAAGACACTTTCACCCTATCTGTTCATCCGCCAATCCGTTTGAATGAGCCCTCTTCTAGCAAGTTCGCTAATGCTCTCATCAACATTCTCTTGAAGGAAAAAAGGGCTGCTTGAAGCGAAATTGCCATGGGCCTGCGTCGGATCAGCCAAAGCCATAGAACGGAACGGCCCATTCGGACTTTCAGTAAAAAAGTGGCTATCGACTATCAATGCCTTGTGCATTTAGTATCCACACACCTCGACCTACATACAGAGACGGAACCGGAGAGGATGAACACTCTCTCTCTCTCTCTCTCTCTCTCTTCCTCTCTCTCTCTTCTCTCTCTCTTTCTCTATATCTTTTTCTCTCTCTCAATCATGCACTTTGAACGTTTGCGGAAATAAGCTTCCTTTCCCTATTGGCTGCTCCTTTTAGCTATACGTTTTTGATGGAATAACTGGAATACATTATATTATACATTTGCATCTTCCATCTTGTTGAAAAATAAGTGAGTAACGTTTCCGCAAGTTTTGGTTGTCAAATTGATTGTGAGTTATTGCAGGAGCTCAGTTAATTTGCAAATACCATGGCTTCGTTGATGCCCGAGTAGCTGTTGTTGTTCATTCTTCTCCTGCCTTCCCCGGCAGTCGGTTGCTTCCGGGCGCCGGCGCCTACTCTACCACCCGTGACAACGTCTACGACGACAACAACAACCACAACGACAACGACAACGACAACATCACCATCCACGACCACAACAACGACCACTCTCTCCCCGCTGCCAATTCCGCGTCACTCCTTCATGACATACTTTTTTAAACTCTATTTTATTATTTTTTTTTCTAAATTATTCACATCAAATTATGTTGCTTACCCTAGCCAGCGTGCTTGACGTGCGTTTTTCCCGTCTTCCAAGCTCCTCCACTCGGCGAATGCCCCGTCAACAACATCTGCTCCGACTCGACTCTCCTCGTCATCACAACGTCTCCCTGCGTCCAGGTCACTTGCAGCACTGGTGCTACTCTTGTCGTGGTGAGTACAACAAGTGATTGAGCCTATATTTTGTTTTGTTTTTTTTGCCTAAAAGGAATATTGCAGTGATTTAATATTCAGTTAATTTTTTTTATTCGATGCACTGACGTTTCGGAATCACCACTTAAAAAAACACTTCATTGGTTATTTAAAAAACCCTGTTTGTTTTCTTCTTTCTCTTTCTCTACGTTGAATATTAAGCAACACATGTGGCTAATATTATTTATAACATTTGAATGCGTATTCTTCTTCTTATTCCTCTTTCATTTTTGAGCTCGCAAACTTGACTTGGCTCCTATTTCTCGTTACAGAGTGCCGGCAACGTTGACACTGGTGGCCTGACCTGCTTGCCAGGCGGCGGAGGTTACTTTGACACGGCCAATCCCTTTCTGATCTACCCGGACGCTCCGACCGTCTACTGCCGTTATCGTTCGTTTTCGCAAACTATGAATTTGGAGCGCACTCTTTCGGTAAAAGTGTCAAAGAATATGATATAATAAATTCATAATAAATTCAAATTCAAATTCTGATATTATCTTAAATGTGAACAATAAAAGTGTCTTTGCAGTTTGCCGATGTGGCTGGGATGATCGGCGGACGTTTGCGTGCCCGTTCGGCGTATTTTGTTATACGGCGTTCCCATTCGAGCCCTGTCGCATAACGTGTGACCCTAGTTCTCAGATCGTGCAGTGGGTGCGACTCTCTTTTATCCTTTATAAATTGAACAAAATATGAAATAAATGTAAATATTCAGGATATATACATAGCTATATAATGTCCTAAATATTTAAGCGAACGACGAAACATTGTTCTCCGTTGCCACAGAAGTATTCTGATTCTAGACATATCTTTCTAATCCTTAAAATATAAAATTGCCTTATAGTTTCCTGGAAGTCCGACCATGAATATTCTGCTGCCAAGCGAGGTCATCTGCCGAGCTGATCATCAATTCGCCCCGCCCGGCTCATCGGCCAAGTTCGCCAGTTGTGTCGCTCAGCGTCAGTTACGCTTTTATTTTGATTTATGATCTATTCATCATTGTGATATATATATATATATAATGCCATTTGCATAATGTATTTAAGTAAATAAAAAAACATTCTCATTTTTTCCGCTTCCCAAATGCTTTCAACATTTCCAACAACTGCCGGCTGCAACCCCCTGGCGTGTCTCCCAGCATATCCGGGCTACACAACAAACTGTCTCGACGTTGTATGTTTAATTTGTTAATGCATTTCAAATCATGATTTCCTCTAGGATCTATCCTTAATTATGCTAGCACACATTTAACTTGTCCAACTGATCTTCAACCCAGAAGAACACAAATCTTTATTGAATTATGTACATATGTATGTATGTTGTTGTTTTGTCCTATTTCAGGTCTACTTCATTGCAAACTATCCAAACGCGATACCTGCGGTCCTTGCGACTTGTAGGAATGGCGTATTCATCGCAAACTCAGTGCGCATGTTGCATGTTGAAATAGATATCTTACAGTAATCAGTAACTACTTTAACATCAAATTGTGTACATATTCACAGGGAGGCATTAACTCGGCACCACAAGAATTCGTACGCTGCGACGTGACATTTGGGGGCACCTTCGACGGTGGCGTCATTGCTGTGAGGCAGAACAGCAGTTGTCTTCGTTGAGATGGCATTGTTTAAAGGAGGGCGATGATCGAAAAAAAAATTCGAATTGCGAGCGCGTTCACCGTGGAAGTAGGCAATCTTATTCTTGCTCGCTTTTTTGCAAGTCAACCGAAAAATAGAGTTACAAGGGACGCGGCAATTTGAAAATTCACATTTTGTTTTGCTCATCGCCCTCCTTTAAGCAGGCATTGCTCGAAAGTACAACCGTAATGATAAAAGTGCATCATGATTAGCGAACTTACAAGAATTGTAACAGTGCGGATTTCAAAATCGTGGTATGCAATTGTACATGTGTATATACATACAGTGATGTTCCTCCAAAATTGCCGAAATGTTCCAAACAGCGCGCATTAAATATCTCATCGCATACACCTTGGACCATATTGATTCTGTTTTCGTTGAAAAGGAAATTAAATTCCACATGCAGCACACATATTACTTCATTCCAAATATGAGTTGGAAAGGAGTAAAATGACTATGAAGTTTTAGTATGGCGCCATGCTCTAATCTTTGAGCTTTATTTTTAACCCTCTAAATATGGTCACCGTACCGTCAATCATAGTGTGCTGGATGTGGCAAAACAAGAGGATTATGTATATAAAGATCTTTTCATATAGTTTACTTCCCAACGAGCTACGACTTGCGTGCCATTTGGAACATTGCGCGCGCAGCGTTCTAAATCGGCCATTTTGGCGGTACATCACTGTATATGTATTTACAATATTCAATTGCTGTATTCTGAATAAGAACCAAGTCAGGGAGCTCTTGCAGGGAACGTGCGCAGACAAGAGCATTTGTGATGACAGATGCCTCACTCCGCTCGGCCAGCCTCCGGGCACCTTCACGACCTCCGCCTCTTTCAACTACTGCGAATTTGTCTGCACCAATGGCAATCCCATACAGTACACGGTGAGGAAAGGCTGAAGAAATCAAAAATTCATCATTGAACTAGCACACGACTTTTGAGACAAAATTTCGGAACTCTTTCAGCCATTATGCCATTTAGAAATATAGCGCCGTATAACAAAAAAAAAAAAGAATTTGAGTATGGGCTTTCATCCGTGGAAATAAGTGCATGGTCAAACTGCCGCAATGATTTTTTCGTGCTGAATCGCAGGCCTTAGACCTTTAATGGAGAATATAAGTGGATTTGGACGGCTGGAAGTTGAACTTTCGCTTTATCTCTGATATCTTTATCTTTATTTGTTATCTTCATTCAGCTGAACGGAGTCATTGGCACGGCGCCAATGCTTCGCTGCAGCGTCGCCATCAACAGGCCGGCCATTTTCGATGTGAACGGAGATGAAGTCGACTTGCAAGACGTAAAGTGCACTTAAAATTATCGCCCGTATATCTCTTTTGCCCTCTCCATTTTTATCGATTTTCTTCCATTGCTTGACCCAGAACTGATCAGTAGCGAGTGAATCTTTACTGCTTATATCTCATGCTAACTGTATTTTCTGAAATTCCTTCGTTTTATATCATGCTCGATATAACAAGTTGCATTATATTATTGATTTTGTTTAATTTAAAAAAAAATCGCCAACTATCTGCTTGAAACATGTATGGTCTTGACAGATTCTAAAGGAAAAGTTCTTGTTTTCGCTGATCATATAGGCATATATAAAGTGTGTTCCGCAAGGGTGAAAAAAAAATTGGCATGTCATCATTTGAAGGGACAAAGGTCGTCAACTTGAATATGGAAACTTTTTTTAGTTTAGAGGGATAAAATGCCTTCGAATCTGGTAGACAACGTTGGAATTTTCAGTTTTCACATATTTTAATGATCCCCCTCTTCCATCGAAAAGCCACGATTATTGTTGAATCTGACCATGAGAATACTAAAAGCGAGACTTTGCTATGACTGCTCTTGGCGTCAGAGCCAGCTCCTAAGCTGGATTTTACAGTTCATGTCACTTCGAGCTGAGTCGAACAACACTAAGATAATAAGTATCTATACGCATCAGTTACGCAAATATTCAATGCTTAGATTACTGTTTTATGAAGTTCATATTAAATTCGTTACACAAGCTAATTCTATGTTTGGCTGATCGGCCTGATTTGATTTCCATTGGTTCTCACTTCACGAAAATTTGAATGCAGATGTGATTTTCACAAGAAAGCATACGAATTTAACGATCAACAAATTTAATCAAAGTTAATCAAAACGTGGTGAACAAAATCAATCAAAGCATACATTGTTTGAATAATTCATAATATGAATATTGCGTAATTCAAGGGCAAAACAAATCGTATAAAAGCGCCTTCCGCTGCATGGGTTTCGAGTTCTTCGTTTCTCTTCACTTCCGCCTGGTTTCGCACATCATCGTTCGTCATTTTGCCCCACTATCCCTCTTTGGCACGGTTGCCGAAAATTCCCTCACCTTTTTGCTCAAATATTCCATGCCCTACTTTTCACGCTGATGTTCTTTCTTCCGTGATATCAATCTCACAACACCACTCTACTTGCAGATGGTTGCCTAGGCCGGTCGACTCTTCCTGATTCTCTTGGCTCTCGGCGTCTGTGCCGTTGACACGCTCAAGTGCTATCAAGGCGTGGATGAATATTTCACCGAAAAAACATGTGATGCACGTCACATAGCGTGTATGAAGATGAAGATTTAGCAGTTACTTTTTAAGCAAAAAGGAGATTTGCTTTAATTGTAAATGAGTACATATATTCAACAATATGTGAATTCCAGAGAGATTGTCAATGTGATTGCTGCCAAGACCCACCTTTTTTTTTAGATTACTGGCAATGGTGCCAAGGATGGTAAGGAAGACACAATGACGTGATGGGATGTGTGCCAACGTGTGACACAGTGGTTAGATTTTTATTTTTAATATCAAACAACGGAAAGAGATTTCGGGCTCGTACTTATCGTCTCTGTTGTTATTTTAGAACGTTTCATCGTGATCTTTTTTTAACTTCTAGACGCTGCATAGCGTTTTCAAGGTGTTGGCGAACACAATTGGTGTTGATGTCAAAGGCACTCCCAAAGTCAACACTTGCTGCAAGGAGAACCTCTGCAACGGGGCCGGACACTGATGACAACGACTCCGAGGGAGGCAAGCTCGCCAGTGATGCGACGCTTCCTGTCCCCCTCCTCCCATGGCTTACAAGGATATAAAAATGTTTTGTGTTTAATGTCGAAATTCAGACGACAAATGAACGAACTGGACACAACAAAACGAGCAGTAAACAAGCATAGTTGGTAATGCTCTAAAAATCATCGGATGGTGCCCTTATTTTCAATTTACAACACAATATTGGTTTATCAGATGAGAATGTTACAAGAAAATATAGTTCTTCTAATACAGATCAGACCTTCTTACATTAATTGGGAATGGAAAATATTTTACCAGCTACATCAGTGGTTTAAGCGCAATGATTATCTCCTACTGCATCGCAAGCGTTAGAGAAATAGAACAAAGAATATATGTAAGTGCATTATAACAGCTGGAGGTTAAACTTTGGCCTTCTCTATGATATCTTCATCTTTATTTGATGATCCTTCGGCTGAACGGAATCGTTAGCAGAATGACAAAGATTCGCTGCAGCGCCGCCGTCTGACTGACAAATAAAATGGCTGAACGCAACTTAAAAAAATTGTTCTCATGTTCTTGATTTTACGACCAAAATCGGCGTAGAATGATCGAGGATGGTTCGTTCTTTTTCTCATGTTCCTGAGGAGCATTGCTTGTCCTTTCATTAATTGCGTGATTTTGCATATCTGTACTATACTCATTCGTCCTTGAAGTATCTCGCACGCAAAATGAATTTTCAAAAACTTCCATTCTTTGCCACGTATTTCTTGCTCGATATTACAATTTGCATTATATTTATTGATTCATGACCTCGACACCTTCTGAAGTAAAAGTACTTGTTTTCGCTGATAATACATGATTTGTGTTCCACTAGGATGAAATAAATGGTTCGTCGTCATCTAAAAGTGCACGGTAGTCGCTTGGGTCAGGCAAACGTTTCCTAGAAATCTTCTAATTTGTTAGTAAAATCACCTCCATTTGCACTGGTTTCAATTGAATTTATTTTAAGAAGAAGAAAATCCTCGAGTCTGATAGGCAGTATACTTCAAGCTATCAAGAAAGAAAAGTATATATTTGGTAAAATTATGAATCAAATGTAAGTTACATAACTAAAAATTGGATTAATCGTACTATTTCTTAAAAGCACTCATGCACTTCATGGCTATTGAGTATGAGTAATGAACGCATAAATTACACTAGTTCCTGCTAACCATGTGAGCGAACCTTCCGATAAACCAATTTATGTTTTCTTGTTATCCAAACGTTCTGTGAGGTTGACAAAGTCGAGTGGCAAATTTGTCTTTCTCAGAAAAAGAAAATAAATACAAGTCATCATTACGCAAAGATGAAAGCGAAAGTATTGGGCTGAAAAATGAATAAAAGGCATAGTTAACGAAGTTATTGTAAAAAAAATTATCTCGAAATAGTTGAAAATGTTTTTTTATGAAATGGACTTTTAGGCCTGAATTAACTCTTAGTTCAAACTTGTAGGCAACAGTGCATGCAGAGTGCGCAACTGTGAACGGCAACTAATTGAGTTGTTCGTAAGGACACGGCGAGTTGATTACATAGAACGCCGTTCGATAGTTGCCTCTCTCTCTCTCACTCTCTTTCTCTTTTTCTCTCCTTATCTCTCAACATATCCCTTTCTCTCCCTCTCCTTCCCTCACTCTCTTCCTCTCGCTCTATCAGCCTATCTATCTCACCATCTTTCTCTCCCTTCCTCAGTCTTCATTCGATTTCCTAACTATCTTCACATTGCTTTATCTGTTTCATTCGCTTTCATCAAAAGTATCCCTCACACATACGCTTTTGGACTTTCATTTTTGTCAGATAAGATTATCTTTTTTTCTCCTTCTCTCTGTCGAATCCTATTGACAAGCTTTAAGGACTGCTGGTGTAATTCCTTGGCACTCTCTCCTTTTTACCTCTTGTTCTTCTCTACCCGTAATCAGCCATTACTTACATATTCTTCATTGTTAAGGAGATGGAAATTACACGCTGGGCAGCCTTCGTCCTAAAGTACAGCTGCTTCGCCATCTTCACTGGCGTCGCCTTGCTAACATGCGTCACGGTAAAAGATGAAAAAAACTTCTGTTTTTTTTTTAATTAATTTAAAAACAAAACGCATATTTATTGAATAATTTACTCTATCCTTTAATTGATTGGTTAATTTGCACCATTTATTGACTGAATAATTCCGCTACCCTTTACCAGATCCAACTGGTGCCCTCGATGCGATCCTCATCCTTCTTCCTCGTGAGCCAGGCAATGATTGCCGCTGATATCCTCTGTATGATCGTCGCCTTTGCGCATGACTTCCCAAGGGATTTGACGGAGCAGGAGCCTCAGGGTCAATTTTTCTAATGTTAACATTTTTACTATTATTATTATTAATTTTCTCAACCCCCTTCCTGAGGCTTACTACGTGTTTTTAGAAATAGTCTTATATTGTTTTATGAAAATTTTATTTATTTTTCCATCATTTTTTTTCCGCGAATTACTCCAAATATATGTGTATGGATTGAATTTTCGGAGATTTCCTCATATTTTTAATGGTAAAATAGAAAGCTGCCCTCAGGCGAGCCGTGGCAGTCCATCTTCGTGATCATCCTGTGCACGCGCTGGTTCTCGCAGCTTCTCTCTCTGCCCGTGCTCTCCACTCTCCACCTCGTCGCCATCTGCCTTCCGCTCCGCTTCCGCTCCTTTCGATATGCGCACGGAGCGGCGGTGCTCGCGGTGCTCATTGCCGCGTCAGTCGCGCTCTCCATTCCGCTCCTCACCGATTACTGTGGATTCACGTACGTTAATTCATTTAGGTACTGATTTATTTAAAAAAAATTATTTTTTTTTCCTTAAAAAAAAAATATATATATATATCTTTTTTAATAGATTGTTTAAACACTAATGCATGAAGTTAGCTTTCAGATATCACACCCTCGGCAACTACTGGGACTTTGACTTTAGCAAGCCATGAACTCGACTTTATTCAATTATGAACATGGTTTTGCAGGTTTGGTTTTAACTTATTCACAAAAATTAAGTTTCATTCGAAACAAGTGTTTCCTTTGGACATTCTGGCATTGTGAGAGGAAAAAGTGCACAGAATTCAAGGTGAATTTGACCTATTTTTCCATCTCAACTATATATTCTAGCGTTATCGCCTTACCATAAGATTACCTACATATATTTCGAAGGCAATTTGTGTGGGCTCAATGATGCTGTGCGATATTCTCATTCTATGGAAAGTCTACTTGCACCGGCAACGAAAGCAAAAGAAACGAATGAACGGTATGCAGAAATCATCGCTTCGTAGATGACAAATTTAATAGATTTTATTGTCATCTTTGCATTCCTTCAGTGGCTGCCGTCACTTCTGTCGCAGTTGTACTACAGAGTCAATGTATACATGCCCAAGGTAAACAAACATTTTCGGTGCATTTGTGCACTATTAACTTTTTTTATTAATCCGTAATGCAAATTCGATTTAACAGCTTATCTTTTTTTATTCTTTCTGATATTCATCAATATTAAGGAGAATATCGATACGGTGCTTCGAAAACTGCGTCAACTCATGTCAGTTATAATTTTTTTTTCGCTCTTACAAGAATGTGCTCGTTGCTGGAATGAGTAGAAATATTGGTAATTTTAATTTTCCCAAATGGCGAGTCTGGAAGAGTGAGCAAAATTAAGATGAATCAGTTTGGGTTTGAAGTCTGCCTTTAAAGAAGTCTGTATGGAATGTCCCAGTCCCGTTTTACTATTTAGCGCAAGCCACCGTCGATCTTCAAAAAGATGAAGAATCTGGCGACGTCCACTTCGCCGGCCAATTCGCGATTCTCCCGAAATGAACGCCGCCTCGCCTTCTCCTTTCTCGTTCTCTCGGCTTCCTTTGTTATTCCGACAGTAGTCTTCAATACATCGATCTAGTTAGTATTCTTGTGCGATCTTGTAGGCTCTTTGCCATATAACCAATGAAAATATATTTGTATGTGCTAATTGTAAGCACTCATTTAAAACAACTGTAAAATGTAAGCAAAATTAATTTTTATTTTTTTCTTTGAGGAAAACAAGAAGAATGTGGTAAAATTATCAAGAAGTTTCATATCTTCTAATTTAAGTTGGGAGTCAATGAGGGGCGCAAGCATAATTCAAGCGCTCTCATCCGTTCTGCAGTTCTCCAAGTTTACGGTGTACGTTCTATGCGGTTCGAGCGCACGACGGACCTTCTTTGCCCTGGCAACATGCAAATTGTCACGCTTATCCCAGACGAGCTCCTAGGCGTCTGCCGTTCGTTGTAACGAGTCACATCTTTTTTTCTCCCTCTTACTCCATCTCTTTCTCTCTCTTCTCCTTCCTTCTCTCTACTTTTCTTTATTTTTCAAACGATCGAACGGGTGTGATAAAAGAAAGATTACTAGGCAAGAAAAGAATGGTACTGCCAAAAATGGTGCCGTCCTCTCTGCCAATCATGATGGGTGGAGGGAAATATGTGCCGGGGCAAATTGCCGGGTCGGCGAGGTCCCCAGTTCTCCCCAAAAATAACACTACGGCCGCTGACGGGAAGTAACGATTATTATTTCTCAGATAATTTTTGCCTACTCAATTCAAAAACAATTTTTTTTTCTAACTTGTAAGAGAAGACTTTGCGAGTAAACACCTTTTTTTAAGGTGAAATTATTTGTTCACATGATGCTTTTGGAATTAGAATAAGGATGTATTTCGTTGAATCCAAATGAAAGAAAGACAGCCTTCAACGATCTCTGTGTGTAAAAGGAAGAATTTGTCATATTTTCATAGATGTGTATTCTTTTCATCTTGTATTGTTTCCATTGATAACGTTTCATTGTTTACTACTCGGTATGAGATATTATTTATTAAACATGCACATATATTTCCCTAATACCATTTAAATTATTTATATGACAAAATGTGACCACATTTCACTTTAATTTATTATTTTTCCCTTTTTATTGTCCGTTGAGATTTTTTTTATCTGCATATTATATTGATTTCCCGTGATTAATGATCTGGCGTTTAAGAGTTTCCGTGCAAATATGCATGTAAAAATGCTAATATTCACTACTTCCTCATTTTTGCACTCGCTGCTTCTTTTACCATAAGTTGCACAATTAGGAGAATGTACGCAAACGGAGCTAATAGAAACATTGCGCTTTTGACAGAATCTTCACAAACGAAAAAAAAACAGATGTCAAAACTGAATGTTTCTAGGAGGGTGTGAGAAATGGATTTTGGATAATGTCTTCGGCATACTAATTTCAGCTTCCCATTTTTCCACCTTTTATCGTTGCACCCTTGAGAGATGTACCATAAAGTAGCTCAAGATGTCGGAGGCATAACTTTATGTGTGCACTCGCTCCGTACTTCGTTGTTTATGGTGCATTCTAGTAAAAAAAATCTCCAACCTGCAGATCTCCGCCGTTAAAGTCACGAGAGAAATAAATCTCTTCAAACTTGGCATTTTCTCCTTATCCCATGCACTTTTCTTCTTTCAGACATACTTCCGCTTTTTTTCTTATTTGCATAAAATAATTTTTAGTTTAGTCTCGTTCAACTGAAACAAAAGTGCAAAATTTGAGCAAATATTTTGATTTTATAGAAAATTCCATCTTTTTTTTCATGTACTGAATCATAGTCATGGCTTGATTGTTGGCCGAATGAGGAATGGGAAGTTCTCAGGCTCCGAGGGCGCAAGTGCGTGACGCAACGCGTGTTTGGAGTGAGTATTGCACGTCCCCGCGTGTCTGGTCTTGCTGTACCTAGAAGTCCTCGAAAAGACAACCTTCTCCCACCATCAATAACCATAGATTGGGCGAAAGAGGAAGGATGGCGTGTGCTGAATGGTGAATAGATGTCTAATTTCCTATGGCAATCAAGCATGTTTGAACTCGGTTACATGAGATGGATTAAGTCGTGTGGTTTTACGAAAGATCTCCTCTCATTCTGCCCGCATTGAACTCTGTTTCAGAACTTTCCAATTCAACTGCTTGAATGGTCTGCTAGGATTTTATGATACTTTATCTATGAGTTTAATTTCCCTTTCTTTCATTGTGTCGGAGGAATAATGATATTATTTTTTTGGGAGATAATGAAATTTTTTCGCGTGCTTCTACGTCGCACCCGTACCTGCTAAATATATTCTGAAAACATGAAACATCCCGGTTCCCGCCTCTGAAATACTATTGTGCAAAAGAGTTTAGATGAGCATTAATGAAACACGACAATTGGTTTAGAACATAATTGTCTATTGTCGGTTATTGTTTGTGGCGCACAAACTTGATGACCTTTTGTTCGACTGTTCACTCGCATGAGAAAGAGAGCCGTTGATAAGAGAAAAAGTAGAATAAATCCACTGAGTTTTAGAATGAAAGTTCTTCTTGCGCTAGTGCAAAGTTGCGAACTATTCAAAGTTACAGCTGAGTGTTTTCTAGAGTTTGCCCGAGGCGAAGACCGAAATGGACACGTTCTGGTGGATTTGCTTCGCGTTCAAGAATGCCTGCTACGCGATTCTCTTCGTTGTTGCAGTGCAAACATTTTTGACCGTTCGTTTTTTTCGCACTAAGCAGTCTTTAAATATATCAATATAATTTTAAGGATTACAGCGTGCGGCATTTAGTTTTTTTTCGCCTCAAACTTTTTGACATACAAAGATTACTCGTTCACTCAACAACGAAAATATGGTACTTTTTTCTCTTATTCTCACATCAGTCCTCGTTGCGATTATACTATTAAAGGTCCTCATCTGGCTCCGCAGATACATTGGAAGAAAGTGCAGACAGATGCAGCACCTTCTAGATAACAAAAGCTTTACTGACCTGACGCAACAAGCAGCTAAATTTTGGAGTAGGACTAATCTGATACGAATAGATTATAACTTGAGGCAAAAAATAATTAAAATAAAGTAAAATAAAATTCGATGTATCTATCAGAAAGGTTTGAAACGTTAAATTACGGAAATTATGCTATAATATATGTATGTAATGTTTAGGAAGTAATATGAAGAAAGTATTGATATGGGACTCAGATTTCGCTGGTGAACTCGATGAGGACGTCGCCAATCTTTCTGATCAGCCAAGCAATGATCGCCATTGACATTGTCGGCTTGATCAACACCTTTGTACATGACGTTCCATCAGACGTTCTCGAACGAGAAGTTATCGGTTAGTACGAAATATATACTATAATGAAATATATTAACTTATTATTTACTCTCGCCTTTTTGCGCGTTTTGTGTTGCGTTTACTCAATATGAAATTTTTTCGTATTCTTCTCTCTCTTCATCTTTTCTCACACTTTTTCCCTCTATCTATATATATATATCTCTCTTTCTCTCTCTCTTTCTCTCTCTCTCTCTCTCTCTTTACAGGCCAGCCCTGGATGTCCCTAGTGATAGTGATCTCATGCATCCGCTGGTTCGCCGGTCTCTTTTCTCTGCCGATGCTCTCCTCTCTCCATCTGCTCGCCGTGGTCTTTCCCATGCGTTTCCGCCAGCTTCGCTACATGCACGGCGTCGTCATTCTGGCGGGCGTCCTCGCAATCGCCGTTCTCTTCACTTTTCCACTCCTCACCGACTGCTGCGGATACAAGTTTGCTCATTAATTTTTACTACATATATATATTTTTTTTTAATCTAAGCCCAAACGATTTATTTATTCATTTATTTATTTTTTGTTCTATAAGTAATTTTTCAGTTTCATGTAAAAGAATTGAAATGATATCACAGAAATGATGATTCATATTTTATTCTATGATAGATTACTCTTTGGAAATTACTGATAAAGAGAAGGATTCCTTGCTTTTGCACAAAGAATCCTTCCATTATCAGTAATTTTCAAAGAGTCTGCAAGTCTAACGAGATGTTATGTATACGGCATAATTTTCAAAGTGCTCGTGATCTTTATGAAAAGAGTGACGAAGACGAGAGTTGGACTCAAATGATCCGATGAGCTTTCTGCAAAAAAATATATCTATCACACTTTGCAGATATTATCTTCCTGGTAATTATTGGGCGTTCGACTACGCGAAGAGCGGAACTCCTCTCTACAGCACATTGAACATCGCCATTCAGGCGAGTTGCAATTTTCTTTTAGTAAAAAATATTTTTTATTGGCTATTTTAGGAAACCTACAACATTTCATATAATTAGACGTATTCAGGCAATTTGTGTCGGAATAATGATTCTGTGCGATTGCATCATCGTTTGGAAGGTGTATCTTCATCGCCTCTCCAAGGAACGACTCACAAATCGTCAGTATTTTTGTAAGCTTAAAAATCAATCAATACTATGGAGAGAGAGAGAGAAACATGCTTATAATATGTTTAAAGATTGAGCACATAAACAACAACGATATTTACGTATGAACATACAAAATTGCTTCATTTGTAACCATCTACGTTTTTGATGAAAGTTGTTGGTGATCTTGCATGCCGAGTTCACATTGTAATCAAAAGCGTCTGATTAGAGTGTATCCGTTTGAAAAGCGAGACTGGCATGTGGAAAGAGAATAACATGTTTTTCGAGAGCAAAAAGAAGTCGCTATCTTTTCTTCTTTCGAAAGTCCAAACATCAACAAATTTCAGTCTCGACAACACCGTTAGCGACCACTGAAGCGAGAAGTTGGTTTTTGCTTTCTCCCGCTAGTCAGCGGAGTCTGCGGCCGAAAAATAAACTATTTTTCAACCAAGAATTAGCACTTGTTTTTGAATTCCCGCCAAAACACGTAAAAAAAAATTACATCATTAAATATCGATTTTTTTTCAGGCAGCATCTTCGTGTCGCCTGCGTCGACGGCGACGCCGAACATGGCGAGGGCCAACGGCGGCACGAAACCCGTGAGGGCACGTCGTGTCGAGCATCGCCTCGCCTTCTCCTTCCTCATGCTCTCCTTCCTCTTCATCGTGCCCACCATCATCTTCAACACTCTCACATAGTACGTGGGAAGAGAGAGCAGGGAACGATAAAATTTAGCCAAAAGTTAAAAAAAATCAATGATTATGAAGCATATGCAAATTTACCTCCATTTAATTTTTTTAAGATTAATTATGGAAAATTACGTGTTCCAACCGCATATTTCTAACACTCTCTATTACCTTTCTCGTTGTCTCTTTTCTTTCTCTCTTTCTCTCATGGTCTCTCGCTCTCTTTCTCTCTCTCTTTCTCACTCTCTCTCTCTCTCTCAATCTCAGTTGGCAATCCTTCTCTGGCGCCGGCCTGATCACAGCCTTTTCTAACGTGATGCAATACTCCAAGTTCTCCCTCTACATTCTCTGCGGAGACGGCGCTCGCCGCGCCTTCTTCAAGATTGCCCGCTGTCAACTGACAAATATTTCGCAAACGAGCATATGATAAGAATATTAAATATATATTCATTTATTTAAATAATAATATATAAACATAATTATGTTGCTATATTCGAGCTGATCATTTCCTTTTTTTATATTGTCGCACGCTAAAATTTAAAAAATTTAGTTTTTAGAATTTTTTTTTATAAATTCACTATCTTGTGCTATATGTTTATATTTTATGCTACTCATTTGCAATAAACCGCCTACCTTTGGTTGCAAACATATCAAATTATATATGAGATAATAACAGAATAAAGACTTTAAAACGGTTTAAACACGTAAAAAAAGTTTTAAAGTATTTCCTTAGAGAAAATTGTGTGCCCTTATGCGAGTTTTGCTCCGAATGAATGCGGTTCATAGGAATCACGACGGCGTCGTGCATCATAGAGAAAAAGAAAAGAGAGAGATAGTTCGTGTATGAACTACGTGAGGCGGTAGTCGGAGCCCATTCTTTTGTCCGAGATCTTTATTACAAAATCGACGTCATATTTTTGTGAACTCTGAAAACACTTCCTCGACTATGTCAACAATGAACAAAATTTCTAAATTCCGTATCCTAAATGTCACTTCACTACCTGTTAATAGAGCAGTTCACAAGTATAGAAAATACATAAATACAAGTAGGTAAGATTCACTGCTGACAATGAGTTCGAGGTCAAGAAATCGAAGAAAAAAGAATATGTGAGATAATTTCAAGTGCACGTTACTCTTTGCACGTCGACTTCATCGCCGTTCTCGTCAAAGAGTGCTGGCGTGCTGGCGATGCTGCAGCGAATCTTGGGCGTAGTGCCAATGACTCCTTCCAGCTAAAGAGGATTTCCATATTTAAAGAAGAGATATCACACAGAGGAAGCTAATGGCTCAACAACGCACTTATGTAAATCCTATGTTCTATTTCTAGTACATGCAAGTTCCCACATCTATACACTAATTTCACCCATCAATATACATATACCTGATTCTATTTTTAACACATAATAAAAGCAAATAAATATCGTTCCAACCGATTACTGAAGTAGAATAAGTAAATTGGAGGTTGCATAATGGCAATAAGGGCTACATGTTGTTTTAAACAACGAACGGAAAAATTGATCTAATTAGAAAAACAGCTGCTCTGCAGTCGAAAAATATCTCTTTTTTTTCTTCAGCTTCAGCTAACAATTGAATCTCTATGTTGACTGAATGATGCCTCTAAATTAGCCTTTACAAAAATATATTTAAATAAATTGATCGAGAGAACGAGGATATTCTCATTCCTGTTCACGTTGGCTATCTGTGGGTTTTCGGGCACGAGAGATGCAAAGAAAGTCGTCACGAAACAGAAGCAGGAAGGTTCAGGAAGATTTTCAATCCACACGTGACCTGAAATATTTATTTATTTATTTATCGTACATGAAATTAACATTTCCATGTGACAGCACAAATATAAAAAAGAAAATTGCCTTCGTGTAGATGCCATTATTGAAAGATAGAGGAAAGGGGGGGGGGAATAGGAATCGACGTCCACGAGTCGCACCAAACCAGGGTTGCCAGTGCCCGGCCTCGTCTTTGCCAGAGACGGTACAAGCTTGAGGAGGGACAGCACGGGGTTTGACTCGCCATTGTCGATGAGGGGGCTTAGTGTCAGGAGGGGTAAATACCGATTTTTCTCTCTTTGAATGTTCTCCGCTCAACTAATTTTTTATCTTTCTATTTTAATAAAAAATGAGTCGCTTCTGACCATCCTTAAGAAATGTTATTTAAAACAGAGAAAAAGAACATTGTATATTTCAATTTCGTCATTTTTTTATATATTTTATTTTAATATCGCGCAGACCTTATACATCAGAAACTTTTGGTCTGATTGTGTTTCATGACATGAGAGTTGGACGTGCCGACCGAAGAGAATTTGAGCCGTTTTCTGAGAATTCCCAGGATCAGACGGAGGAGAGAATAGAGACATTAAGAGAGAAAGAGAGAGAGAGAGAGAGGGAGGGAGAGAGAGTTACAGGGAGAGAGAAAGAGAGAGTTGTAGTTAGTTACAAGGAGAGAGCGCAGAGAGAAAGAGAGATTCTTCAAAGCTTCTTGGGTTCATTCACGTAGACCATCATCTGCCCTTCCATCCTCGCAGGTCTTCTCTAGTCCTTTGTTTGTGCGGCTTCTCCCTTCTCTGTGACCGCATGCGAAAAAGAAAAGAAGAGAAAGAGAGAGAGTGAGAGAGAGAGCGAGAGAGAGAGAGAAAGAGAAAGAGAGAGAGAAAGAGAGAGAGTACACGCGTCCGAATATGAAGAATTCAACCGAGAAACCCGTGAGAGAAGAATACATTAAAACATTTTTCTCACCTTAAAGAAAATAAGATAGACCACCTTTATACGGCAACATAATGATGTGTATAGTGAATTGTCAAGAAAACAATTGGCTTGTGACAACTTTCGGAGATTCTCCTTTTATAACGAATGGGTGAACAATCAATCATAAAAGTGCAAGATGTCCGAAAGAATCTTCGAAAGAAAGGCATCAATTTTGTGAAGGCCTAATCGTCCTTGGGGTCATATATTAAGAAGAGTAGCACTACTAAATTGTCTGAACCATTTTGTTTTCTTTCTTTCTCAATTATTTCAAGCACTTCTTAAGATGTTCAAAATATATATATTTTTTTTAAATCAAACATCATTACTATTTCTATCTCTCAATCCCTCTATTTTTCCTTCTCTCTCTCTCACTTACCCTTTCTCTCTCTTTCTCTTCTCATGTACATAGCTGTACAAAGTACATAAACATCTCCACCCTCTCGGTGGCAGAAAGCGCCACGAGTTCAGCCGGTTTCTTCTCTATCGGAGAGCCTTCCAGAATTGCCGTTTTTCTCACCCCCCTCGACCTGGCTGTTTGTTTGACTGTGCGCTCTGTGATCACGCGAAGCGAACTCCCGAGCTTCTCCTTATTTTCTTTCTCTCTCTCTCTCTCTCTCTCTCTCTCTCTCGTTCTCTCTCTTTCCTTTTCTCTCCCCCCCCCCTACTCCATGCATTTTTTACTCTTCTCTTCCATCTCTTCCTCTCTTTTGTTTGTGTGCACTATCTTTTTCACTGCAGATAGATATGTCACTCGCTCTCTCTTTTCTCTCTCTCTCTCTTCTCTTCTCTCTCTCCCTCTTCTCTCTCTCTCTCTCTCTTCTCTCTGACTCACCCTCTCCTTCATCCGAAGCAAAACGAACGAGAATATCCACGCTCGTGGATGATGAGTAAGAAATTGAAAGAGAGAGAGAGAGAGGGAGAGAGAGAAAGAGAGAGAGAGAGAGATAGTACGATGGACTGAGAGAATCAGACATCAGTTCTTCGCCGTGTCGATGCACTGTTTGTGTTGCTGTTTGCGATTCGCGTGTGGCAACAGATACAGAGAGAGAGAGAGAGAGAGAGAGAGAGAGAGTGAGCGAGAGAGAGTGAGCGAGGGAGAGAGAGTGAGAGAAGAGAGAGAGAGAAAAAGAGAGAAGAGAGATCGCGAAAGAGAGAGTGAGAGAGAGAGAAGAGTGTTTTGTCCTTGTAGACATGAAAATAGCATGGAAGACGAAGAGAGTGTTGTGTCAGAGAAGAGTGGAAATTGTGCGTGTATTGCAGAAAAGAGACTGACGTGAACCTCCTCGATTACGCCTTCTCTTTTCCTCCTTCTCCTCTGCAAATAACCCTTTGCCCCTTTCTTCTCCTTCAACGTCTTCGTCGTCGCATTTGTCATCCTTCCTGAGCCTAAAGAAAGAGACAGGGAGAAAAAGAGAGTTTGAGAGAGAAAGAGAAAGTCGGGGTGAGAGAAAAATAGAGAGAGAGAGAAAGAGAAATAGAGATAAAAAGAGAGAGAGAAAGAAATAGAGAGAGAGGGAAGAAGAGGAATTACAAGAATAAGAAAGAGAGAAAGCAAGAGAGAGAGTGAGAGTGAGAGAGACAGAGACAGAAAGGTTGTTGCTATTGCAACCTTTTTTTTTCTAAGTTACTCTCTCTCTTTTTGTTTGTCGATCCCTTCCATCATCATACTTCTACTTCTTCTCTTTCCGTTGCTGCTTTCGCCTCAACCTTAAGCACTAACTTGTCTCATTGCAAATTGCTTGTAAATAAAATGATCATCATCGAATCTACTTTGTCAATTCTGCAAGCTCTACTCTTTTTTCGTCTACCGTAACCCGATCGCTAGTACATAATGTAAGTCAACTTTAAAATGTCTCAACATTAAGAAGAAGAAAATAAAAATTATCTCGCAATAAATAGAAACTCGCTGATAATAATTCTGGAATCTATTTTTTTTTTCTTAGTATTATTAGAATCTTTTTTTGTCGAACTTACATAATTCATCTTGAATCTCGAATGCATCCATCATCCATCTCATTCTGGTATTCATCATGTTGGAATCGAGATACCGTTTTATCTTATAATTGTTTAGTTTATGATAAGCTTACTCAGCAGCGTCGCTTTACTAGAAAGAGAGAGAGAGACAGAGACAGAGAGGAAAGCGGGAGAGAGAGAAAGAGAGACAGAGAGACAGAGAGGAAAGCGAGAGAGAGAGAGGAGGATTAATAGGGGGGGGGGGGGTGAACCTCAACAAATAATGAACTTACTACACGTTTATGCAATATCTCTGGCCCGTTTTTAAATCCTTTCATACACAGGACATAGGAATCTACTTTTTATAGATTCGGAAGATAAAAATTTAGACAGCATTTTGATGCCTTAAAAAACTTTTCCTATCACGCAGATTTCTCTTCACATTAGTCATCATTTCTCTCTCTCGGTCTCGCTCTCTCGCTTTCTCTAACACTCGTGCTTCTTCTCTCTATCTCTCACTCATAACTCTCTCACTCTCTCTGCTCTCTCTCTCTCTGCTCTCTCTCTGCTCTCTCTCTCTCTTCGTTGCTATCATGTATCTCTTTATTTGCCTAGGCGCACTCCTCGCAGACCGTGAGCGCGCCAGCAAATACAAGCCTATAAGGGAATTGGATCCAATCTCTGCTCCCGACGACCTTCTCTCATTGCATGACTGAGAAAAAAAATTTTTTTTTTCAAAAACATTTTAGGCAATTTTTTTCGCCAAAGTAAAGCAATCACCGAAAAGTCACCCACGATATATTAAAGATTTTAGAAAAAAATATTTCGAAATGTGTATTATAATATTATTATAAGACTAATATTATAATATTATTATAAGATTATAATCTTGTATCTTGTCCTTTAGTTGCACTAATTCCGTTGAAAATATTTACGTTTAAGAAGTTTAACAGCATTCCTTGCAACAAAAACGGCTGAGGCAAGATTGCCAATTCCATTTCTCCGCTTTTCTCCCTTTTCCATTTTGCTACTTGGTGTAATCACTTTAAAAGTTCGCCGATTATCAGATGTGGAGCAGACATGCGTAAATTGTTTATCTGGCATATAAGCGTGCGATCTCTGAAGGAAAAAAGGAGATATCCTTCCGACTTCTTCACGATTTATTCACAGGTATAGGGTAGGATTTCGTATCAGGATCCCTTTTTTTAATTTTTTCGGAAGGACTTATATTGTGACCGTATCCAGCTAGCTTTTGGTGTGGTTCTCTGCGACTCTCCACTGATTCAGTGTCTCCGGCACTCTCTGAGATCGGAGTGGCTTTTGACTTGGCAAGGCTGTCCGTACCCATCTTGCATCTCGGTCCACTTCAACTTTTCTGTCTCTCAACCTCTCTCTCTCTCTCTCTCTCTCTCTCTCTCTCTGTTTCTCTTTCTCTCTCTCTCTCTTGCTTTCTGTCTTTCTCTCTCCTCTCAAACTTTCAAATTATCTTGCTCTCCATCTCCCTCGTCCCTGCTCTCTCTCTCTCTCTCTCTCTCTCTCTCTCTCTCTCTGCACGTTCAATTCTAATACGTTCTTTCTCATTTCCCCTTCCCCGTCATTTTTTCTTGTCCCGCCCAATTTCTTCTTCAATCCCTTTGCTGCTTACTGCGGTACGTGACCTTCGTCCATCCCATCTTCGGCCGTCAAATCAGAGAACGCTAGGCAAACGTTCCCAAAAGTTCTCTCTGTCTTTTTGGCTCCCAGGATGATATTATGTAGCTGAAAATTTGTTTTCTGCTATTCATTTTAAATATTACTTCTGTTTATTTATGAATGTAGGCCTATTTTCTTTTATGGAAAGCTTGCGTGTGAAAAGACCTGTGGCCATTCTCTGCAGAAACGTCTCTTCTTTCTTTTCGGCAGCAACTTTTCATAGCAGTCGGTTTAAGAAAGTAACAAGAAAGCAAGAATTTCCCTTCCATGCATGTTTAGATTGTACAACAGCCATATCTGCTTTTACCGATCGCTCCCACACTTTCACTCTTCTTCGTTATGAAACAACAACATGAATACTATTTTCTGCGACTATTCTTATCGCAATGGGAAGATAATAAACTTTTTTTTGATAGCAAATCTATCGCAAATGCTATATATACACTTCTACTTTATTAAATACGGCTTCACTTTTTTATGGAACTTTTAATCTCGGGTTGTCTATGTTTAGCATCTTCTTGTCCGCATATACTTCTAATGGAGAGAAAGTCTGTTATTACCCACTTGAGGCTAATCGTAAGTATGCCGATTTTCGCCATTCACTGTGTGCAAGTGCGCGTTAAGTACGAGCTCTCTCTCTCTCTCTCCTCTCTCTCTTTCTCTCTTTCTCTCTCTCTCTTTCTCTCTCTCTTTCTCTCTCCCCTCTCACTCTCTTCCCTTTCCTCTCATTCCTCACTCTCTCTCTCATCTCTCTCTCTCTCGGTCTTTAGCTCTCTCACTCTATTTTTTCTCTTCTCTTTGCTTGTGCTATTCTCGGGTCGAATGCCACGACGGAATCTCCCGATGTGTTGACATTGCCATTCATCTCAACTAATACCTTTCTTTTTTCTCTCGCTCTCTGCTTCCTCTCGTTATTATCTCTCTCAACTCTTTGCGTTCTCTGTCTCCTCCCTCTCTCTCTCTCTCTCTCTCTCTCTCTCTCTGCCTTCCCAGTATGTTCCTCTCTCTTAGTCTCACATCACACAATAGAATCGCCTTACCCCTTGCTCCCTCGTAATGTCTAAATCATAAGCCATGACCCCCTCCCCCTCCCCGCCCAGCCCAGTGACTTCATCGTCTATACAATACACGCTGCAATAACGTCAAAATTGCCACCGTCTTAGACTTACTTCTAAATACAATGTATTCATTTATTTATTCATCTAAATTTGTCATTTGCATATTTGTACTCAACACCTCAGGCGCAAAATTCGTTGTGTTACAAATTTATATGTTTGAATTTTTTTTCTTATTTAAATTATTATATGAAAAGTAAGGTCCGATGATATGAAAGAACGCGAACAGCCGTATAAATATACTACTTTTTGAAGCATGTGCAATTAACCAAAAAACCTATTTTGAGAAAACGCATGAAAGGGAATTTTAATTTGTAGCCACGATATATTTCTCAAGAATTTAGAAACACCTTTTTGTCCAGTCTAGCTATCTTTCTCTCATCCAGTTCTCTCTCTCTCTCTCTCTATCTCTTACTGCATTCTCTGTCTATCTCTCTCGCTCTCTCGCTCTCTCTCTCTCTCATCTCTGTCTATCTCTCTCGCTCTCTCGCTCTCTCTCTCTCTCATCTTATCAGTCCAATCATCTCTCCGATAGCAAGTCTCGCTCTTGCGTGATCATTTCCCTTGTACTCTGTGGTCTTTCATTTTTCGTTCCTTCCTTGCTATTTGCTCTTGACATATCTTGCTATTTTCAATAAAAACCATATGAATATCCACATCTTTCCCCCCCCCTCCTCTCTCCCCCTCTCTTCTCGCTCTCGCTCTGTCTCTTTCTCTCTCCCTCACTCTCTCTCTCTCTTTCTTTCTTTCTCTCTCTTTCTTTCTCTCTCTCTCTCTTTCTCTCTCTCTCTCTCTTTCTCTCTCTCTTTCTCTTTCTCTCCCTTAATCTCTCCCTCCCTTTCTCAATCTGTCTCTCCCTCCCTCCTTCTCACTCCTTGACGCAATGCCGTTTTCTTAGCAAGTCTACTTCTCGCCATTCACTTTCTCCTCCTTCTCGATGGCTCCTTTCACCGTCATTCTTGTTCTTTCTTGTTCAATTCATTTGCATCCGAGTCGCTAAGCACATTAAGATTAAAGAAGAGGAAATCAAGTGTGTGGGAGGAGTGAGACTGAGACGGACGGAGAGAGGGTGAGATATAGAGAGAGTGACAGAAAGAGTAAAGAGAGAGGGGGGGGGGAGAGTGAGAGAGTGAGAGAGAGTGAAAGTGAGAGAGTGAGATGCGGATCATGCATTCGTGTGTGGCGCACATGAGGGCAGCAGCAACAAGATCTGCCCAAGAATAACGCAGAAGAAGCTGCTAACACGTTTCGCTCTCATCTTTTCAATGACTTGCATATGCACTATGTCTAGAGAGTGAAAGAGAGCGAGAGAGAAAGAGAGAGGTAGAGAGAGAAAGATTAAGAGGGATTTAGAGATATAGAGAGAACTAGTGTGTGAGAGAGAAAGGGCGAGAGAGTGAAAATGAGACTGACAATGAGTGAGAGTGAAAAGTGAGTGCAAGGTGAATGGTCGGGATTGAGCACGGCTTTGAGATATGCAGATAAAGTCATGCGGCAGCTTTGGATCAAAGCAAAGTACTAAACGAGAGAGAGAGAGAGAGAGAGAAAGAGAGAGAGAAAGAGAGAGAAAGACAGAGAAAGAGAGGGAGAGAGGGGGAGAGAGAAAGAGAGGAATAGATAACGAGAGAAGCCGACAGAGAAAAAGACGTTCTTGACTGCCATGCAGCGCATCTGGTTTCAGCCTGCGACTTGGCCATGTCGAGTCCTCCGTTTCTGAGTGATTTCGTCCCGTTTTCTCTTTCTCTATTTCCCTCTCTTTCTCTCGCTCTCTCTCTCTCTCTCTCCCCGTCCCTCTTTCACTCTCAACCGATACGCACTTTCGCTTTTTTTTACTTTCTCTCTCTCTCTCTCTCTCTCTCTCTCGCTTTCCTCACCGCTAAGTGAAGCTCCGGTTCAAGAGTCTGGGGGGAAAAGTGAGGATTTAGTATGCGAAAGGCATGAATTGCGGGCGGGCCACAGCACTTTTCCCAGATGACTGTTTTAACCGTTCTTTTTGCTGCCCGGGATATACTCTGTAAATATTTGCCTGTGACTAGATGAAAGATGGCAGCCATAGCGGAGGGCATGAACGGATTCTGTCTCCCGGGTCGGGCAAAAGAGAGAGAGAGAGAGGGAGAGAGAGAGAGAAAACGAGAGAGAAAGAGAAAAACTAAGAGGGAGGGAGACAGAGGAGAGAGAAAAAGGAGAGAGAGTGATATGGTGTGTGAGAGATATAAAGAGAGAGAGAAAGAAATTAAGAGAGAGCGAGGACGAGAGAGAGAGAGAGAGAGAGAAATTAAGAGGGAGGGAGAGAGAGGAGAGAAAACGAGAGAGAGGAACACAGCTTCCACCAAGCGAAAACAGACACATTTTGCGTGTGTTTGCTCATCTGTTGCTGCGTTATTGCGTATTCCCTTTTCACGTCTGTCTGTCTTCTTTAATTTCCTGCGTTATTTGTTTCTCTCCCTTTCTCTATATATCTCTCTCTTTTTCCCTCTTTTTAGCTCTCTTTATCTCTCTTTCTCTTTCTCTCTCTCTCCAGCTCTTTCCATCTCTCTCTCCCTTTCTCTCTGTCTCTCTATCTCCCTCGCCCTCTCTCTGTCTCTCACTCTCTCTCTCTCTCTCTCTCTCTCTCTCTCTCTCTCTGCCACACCAAATGAGCGCGGCAGGAGCAGCCAAAAAGCAGCAGAGGAGAAAAGCCGCCATTTCCTTTTGATTTTGCATTCATTCTCGAGTGTCGCTCTTCCTTTCCGGGCTTTCCCTCCATTTTCTTGCATTCCTTGCCCGCCATCGGCGGGCGACGCTAAATTCCATATAAAACAACCTTCATTTACTTCTTTTCAGCCCTATGAAAAATGACTGTAAATTGTCACTGCTTTTTTATATTTGTATAAGAAATGTCGCTGAGACTTTGTTTATGTAGTCACAAATAGGTGGAACTGCGGCACTGTTGCAATCGTTCATATTCCGCTCTACAGCTAAAGAGCCCGCTTTGGCGATTTGTCATTCTCAACGATCTTTTCTCTATCCGAAAATGATTCTTACTCACGCCATACTACAAAATGTCCGCAGTTCTCCTGACTGAACCGAGGTGATCTCTGATTGTGAGACTCTGGGCTGTGTGTGTGTCTTCTATTGTGCATAGTGGTGGTGGTGGTTGCAAATTGCAAGGCTAGATGTCATATCATATCAGAGAGTGTTCACTAATTGAAGCAATTGAAAAGAATAATATGAATGGCTCTTTTTATGCAACTTTCAATGCTTTTTGCCGTTTTCTTAGTCTTCTTCAGTACTCACACGAACATAACGAAACGCGCACTTTCTTCATTCATCCTCATCACGAAAACGTAGATCCTCAGCTAACATCTTTTTTTTTTTGCTCTCCACCTTTTCAGTATTCTCGACTTCGATGCCTACTTTTTACATCTTTAGAAACATCTCATGTTTCAGTCTTTCTTTCTCTCTCTCTCTCTCTCTCTCTCTCTCTGTCTCTCTCTCTGTCTCTCTCTATCCCTCTCTCCCCCGCTCTCTCTCTCCTCCTCTCTCCCGTCCCTCTCTCCCCTCCTTCTCTTCCCTCTCTCTCCCACTATCATCACCCCTCATCTTCGCCCGTCTAAGTAACCGGAGGAGCAGCAGCATTCTTCTTCTTTTCCTCGTCGTTCCTCTTTTTTCTCGCCCGCTTCTGGGGATATCTCAGGTGGCTTTCATGTATCTCTCTCTCCCACCATCTTTCTCTCTCTGAGGCTCTTCAATTTCTCTCTCTCTTTCTTTATTCTCTTTCTCCGTCTCTCTCTCACATCTCGCACTTCACGTCTTCCCTACTTCTTCCCCCAATCCTTGTATGTATCTTTGTATGTCCCCTCTTACTCACTCACTCTTTCAACTTTTCATCGCCCTTCTTCTCTTTAGTCATTCTTGAGAAGACCTTTCCTTTCCTTTCGTTACATGTTTTCTCGTCGCACTCTTTCGCACTTTCTCTCTCTCTCTCACTTCTCTCTGTTGTCTCATTCTCTCTCTTTCCCTCGAGCTCACGTGTAACTTTGCCTTTCCATTGCTCTTATTGCTCCTTTCTTCTCCCCTCTCGATAAGTCTTATTGCTTCTCTATCTTCCTATCGCTCTTTATCTCTCTCCTTCTCTCCCCATCTCTCTCTCGCTCTCTGTCTGTCTGTCTGTCTCTCTCTCGCTCTCTGCTTCTCTCACTCTCTCCCTCTCTCTCTCTCTCTCTCTCTCTCTCTCTCTTTGCTGCACAGCTGTCGCATAGCCCACGGCGTCCGTCTCGTCTTCTCCCTCCGTTCAGCTTCTTCTTCTCCTCCTTCTGGCATGCATGGACTTGCCCGGCCGGCCGTTCAGGCCCGTCACGCTTCTTCTCTTTCAGCTGTTACTCTCTCTCTCTCTCTCTCTCTCTCTCTCTCTGTCTCTGTCTCTCTCTCTCTCGCTTACCTCTCTATCTCTCCTTCTCACTTTCTCTCTCACCCTCTCTGCCTCTCTTTCTCTCTCTCTCTCTGTCTCTCATTCTATCACTCTCTTTCTCTCTATCTTGATCTCTCAACCATTTTGACGACACATCTACTTCTTTTCGGAGGCATTCATCTTTCTCTCTCTCTCTCTTTTTCTTCCCCTTCTCTTGCCTTCACAAGTGGTTCCGTTCAGCAGCTACACTATAGAGTTCTCATTTTTTCGTGTTTTTACCCGTCAGAGATTAATTCGTTCAAGCCCTGTCTTTCAAGAAAATCTATCAGATATGGAAAGTTAATCATTCATTTCCTTACTTAACTAATTTTATTTATACACATTCTGATTGTATCACAAAAGTTAGCGTTTTCTATTTTCTTGCAAATATTTTCTTTATCATCTCCAGTTTACTTTTTTTTTCTGCTCTGCGCAGAACCGCTGAAGAGATCGTCTCATTCTTATCAGTAGAAGTCGAGATTATGATCGGGAGGGTGAGTGAGAGAGTGAGAGAGCAAGGCAGAGAGAGTGAGAGAGTGAGAGAGTGAGAGAGCAAAACAGAGAGAGAGAAGGAGACGCAGAGAGTGAGAGAGCAGCGAGAGAAAGAGAGATGAAGGGAGAGAAATAAAGTCACGAGTCTTGTGATTTGGTGCCTGATGACAAACTCGCTGACATTGCCGTTACTCGAATGTCTTCTAATGTTCTCTTCCATTTCTTTATCTCGATCAGCTTTGCCATATTTCGCAATGAGAACGCGCTTTAACCAAATTTAACTGATTCTGATACTGGCGGAGTAATAATTTCATTTTCTTCTTTTCCTAGCTTTAATTTAACATTTATTATGCCATCTTTTAGGTTAATAAGAGCTTTTTTTAAGTTTCGCTAAAAAAAAAGAAGCCAGCATTCATTAATTGTAGAATTTTTTAGTAGGTAAAGATACATGGTTATCTTAATTGCTACCCATTCATGCATTGCTAATTTCAATGAGAATTCCATTCAAGAGAACACTTTTGTCTTCATTATTACCTTTTATTATAGAATTAACAGAATATAGTAAACTTATTTATCGCATAAAATCTCTCAATAAATCGAATTAGATTTTTTTTTAGTACGGTAGGCATTTCACTCGCGTGATCCTGCTTATTTCGCTGTAGAACCAGTCGTGAGCTAATCGAGATTGCGAATTGCATAAACGAGAGTGAGAGGAGAGAGAGAGCGAGAGAGAGAGAGAGAATAAGAGAGAGAGAGAGAGCGCGAACGAAAGAGAAAGTTTCTTGAATGAAAACCTGAAATAGCGGTCGGGCAGAGTGAAAGCGAATTGGTAGTGGGCGGCTGCCTTATTAGGAGGGCTGATTATGAGAGGATGGAACGAGAGAGAGAGAGAGAGAGAGAGAGAGAGAGAGAGGGAGAGAGGAGAGAGCGAGAGAGCGTGAGGAGAGAGAGTGAAAGAGAGTCAGACGGAGAAAGTAGAATGGGACGAGAGTGAAAGCCAGCTTCATCCCGGATCAGACCTGAAGAGGGATGCCCCGGGGAGTGGAGCGAGGAGTGCACCGGCCAGGAGATGGGCTAGTCTAATTGACTGACATCACTCTGCTTCTCTAGTTCGCTCTCTCTCTCTCCCTCTCTCTCTCTCTAGTATACCTGTTTCTTTACCTCTTGCTCTCTCACTCTCTCTCTTTTCTTTCCCTTTCTTTCTCTTTCTACTTCTCTCTTTCTCTCTCTTTCTCTCCGTCGCTCTCTCCCTCTCTCCTGCATCCCCTCATGGTTCTGCACCGGCTTCCGGGTTCTTTGTACCTGATTCGAGGGTTGGAATGTCCCTCTGGGGAAGGCTGGCAAGTGGCTACCCGAACATTTCCGTCTTTTTCTTTTCCCCACTATGTTTTCTCTCTCTCTCTCTATGCCTCTCTCTCCTTCTCTGCACTCTCTCGCTGCCGC
>CALZFC010000354.1:2610000-2615000 GCA_945643635.1 Allodiplogaster sudhausi
TTCCTCTTTCTCTCTCTTTCTCTCTCTTTCTCTCTCTCCCCCTTTCTCTCTCTTCTTCTTTCTCTCTCTTTCTCTCTCTTTCTCTCTCTTCCTCTTTCTCTCTCTTCTTCTTTCTCTCTCTCCTCTTTCTCTCTCTTCTTCTTTCTCTCTCTTTCTCTCTTCCTTCCCTCTTTCCTTCCCTCTCTTCCTCTTCCTCTCCCTCTCACACACTCTCACTCTCTCTCCCTCTCTCTCCCAATCAACACGCGAAAGTACCTTACTTTATACGCAGTCATTTCACCGCTCTGCTCAATTGCCTTCGATGTCACATTCTAAACTAGAAGGGTGATTCTATAAGGTTTTTTTTTATTCTTTTTTCTCTCCCCTCTGATATTAATCTTTCTATTTAAAATTAATAATACGAATTTTTTTTAAGTTGGCATGAACCGAAGACGGTTGCCCCACTTCTCTTACTTAGAGGGCCTATTCCTCGGATGCCTTTTCTTAGCCTTCAGCCGTCATTCATCTTCGTTTTCGTCTTCCCTTTTGTTCTACCCCTTGTGTCTTCTTCTCATGTGTCACCTCAGCTTTGCTCGAGTACTTCGGGTGTCGTCGACGGTGGCTGCTCTCCAGCAGCCTTCTCCAGCTCTCTGCACCCCTCCCCCCCCCTTCTACCCCCCCCCCCCCCTTCTACCCCCCTTCTACCCCCTTCCACCGACAACTCTCGTATCCCTTCCCCTCCTCCCCCCCCCCCCCCTTCAACCACCAACTAGGGAGGACACGAGAGAGTCATCCGAGACACACATGCTCACGTTGTCATAGCTATTTATTCTTCTTCTCTTTCCGCTTTTAGGCAGAGCAGACACATCAGCACACACATTTTCGCGTGTTTTCCGTTGTGACGGGACTTTAGAAACTTATTCATCTCTCTCTCTCTCTCTCTCTCTGTCTCTCTCTGTCTCTCTAACTCTTCTCTCTCTTCTCTCTCCCCTCTCTCTCTCCTCTCTCTCTCTTCTCTCTCCCTCCTCTCTCTCTCTCTCCCTCTCTCTCTCTCCCACACGTCTCTTTGGCTGCTGCCATGAGCAGACTTATTCATATCTCCTTGACATGCATACTGTCATCATTGCTCGTCGCTCCATGTCTCGTTCCATGCCCACTTTTGCTTTTCACCGCCCAAATGGCATGCTTTTAGGTGACGAATATGTTATGGGCCAATTGAATCTTGACGTCTCCTGTCTCCAGTCTCTCTCTCTCCTCTCTCTCAATCTCTTTCTCTTCCTCTTCACTCTTTATCATTCTCTACACACACACTCTCTCTCTCTACTCTCTTTCTGTTATTCTGCCAGCAACGTCAAATGTCATTAAAAAGGTGCGAACGCCACTCTTCCTCACATTATTATAGCTGCTACATTCTTCTCTCGCTCTCTCTCTCTCTCTCTCGCTCTCTCTCTCTGTCTCTCTCTCTCCCTATCTCCCTATCTCTCTTTCTTCTCTCTCTTCTCTCTCTCTCTGTCTCTCTATCACTCCTTCCTCCTTTTATCCCTTTACAAAGATCCCTTCTCCCTTGCGGATCTCTATTTACCCTAATCAACGGGCGTTTTGTTGATCCCCTCTAAAATCTGCGTGTTTGCCATTTATTTCGGATTAAAATGTATCCAATTGAGATGTGCTTGCCCGTCAGTGAAACAACGTTTTCTGGCTCTTCTGTTCAATGCCTCAAGTAAATGCTACATTTCAACATATAGTACAACTTTCTGATGCCTTCCCTTAAATTCTTCCAATTTACTGGAAACTTGGTCACTTTCAGCGTTCTATATGAAAGAATATAAAATTGCTGTTTTTGCACTTCGGTTTTATTTTTGTGCCATTTTTTATTGCTTTAATTTCGTGTGTGCACTTTACTTACTTGTTGAGTCTGCCTGATGCACTTGATTGTGATTGCAAAGGCAATCGCAACAGGGAAAAAGAGTGAGAAGAGAGAGTGAGAGAGAGCGAGCGGGAGAGAGACACGAGAGTGAGAGCGAAAGGCCTAGAGAGAGATAGGAGACAGCCAGACAACGAGAGCGTCAAAGGAATTTCCTGTTCTGTACTTTCGTTTTTAGTTCTCTCAACTCTCCCGTTTTTCCCCCCTCCCATCACTCTATGTTTTCTTGCTTTCTTTCTCGCTCATTCTGGCATCCGCTTACACTCCTCAAATCTCGCCCTCTTTTTCTTTCTATCTCGTTATCTCTCTCATTCTCTCTATCTCTCTCTGTCTCTCTATCTCTCTCGTTCTCTCTCTCTCTCTATTTCTCTATTACCTCCACTTCCCTTCCCTCACCGTTCGCCAATATTCGCTCGTCTCGATGTCTTGCCGAGACATACTTGTTGATGTGCCCTCCTCTGTTCCTTGGCCTCGTTGCTCTCCTCCTTTTTCTTCTCTCTCTCTCTCTTCCTTTCTCAAATTTCACCCCTCTCCATGCATCGAGAGTAGGAGGAATGCCTTCAGAAAATTCAGAAAAGCGCAGCTTGAGAATATAGCTCGTTGGAGAGAGAGAGAGAAAGAGAGAGAGAGAAAAAGAAAGAGAGTGAGAGAGAAAGAGAGAGAGAAAGAGAGAGAGAGAGAGAGAGAAAGAAAGAGAGCGAGAGAGAGACAGAGAGGGGAGAGAGAGGCAGATAAATAATGGAGGAGGTAATTACTTTCTTGGAGAAAGGCGCGATATTAGCAGAGAGCTAGCGAAACGTTCTGATCGTTGGTAAGAATGCTGATAAGGGCCACACAATTTCTATTCAACGTGGCAGAGTGCTCAAAACGACTGTCCCGCTCTGACTTTTTTATTCTCTTACTAGAAGCTCGTCGATTTTTTTCTTCTCTAGTTTCTGGTTTTTTCTCCCAGTTTTCTCACTCAGTCACTCTCTCTCTCTCTTTCTCTCTCTTTCTCTCTCATTCTCTTGAACTCTCATCCTAAAACGATAATCGCGCCAAGCCATAGCACAGCGCATTCTGATGTTCGCGTGGCAGTTTTCTCAATCACTGCTTCCACAACTGTACTTGGACTGTTCTGCACTTTGTATTCCTCTCTCTCTCTCTCTCTCTCTCTCTCTCTCTTTCTCTCCCCTCTCTCTCCCTCATCCACTCTCTCTCTCTTTCTCTTTCCCCCTCCTCTCTCTCTCCCCTCCTACGTCCAATCTTCGCAATCAGTTTTGTAAGAGACATCGCCTCATCCTTCATGTTCGCCAACTCAACTACTTTCCATCAGCAGTTACGATGTCTCAGTCGGCAATTTTCTCGCTCTCCGCCTGCCTCAATTTTCACTTTTGCTTGCATTAAGCGATTTATGCGTTATTTATTGGTCAGCTGCATTAGAAGCAGGACATCCTTGTCTCAGTCGTGCATACACTGGCAATTAGAATCTCTCTCATTGCTGATAAGAGTGAGACTCTTAAGGCTGATTTGAATTGAGAGAGAGAGAGAGAAAGAGAGAGAGAGAGTGAGAAAGAGAGAGAAAGAGAAAGAGAGAAAGAGAGAGAGAGAAAGAAAGAGAGAGAAAGAAAAGAGAGGGACCTTTCATATCCCATTAGCCCCCGCTCGCCCCCTTCGCTGACAACACACGAAATAATCTCTTCCATTCACATCCAGACTCGTCCAGAATCTCTGAGACGTCCTCTGCTTTCCTCTCCTTAACGAAGATGGCTTCCGAGTTCCATTGAGAAATATTTCTGCTTCCTGGATCGCTCACTCATTTCTTTCTCTTGCACGCTCGACTTCCTCCTTCAGCTTTATCCTCTATAGCTTTTTCTTCTTCTTCTTTGATGTCGCGAATATGGAAAACGTGACTTGCCTTTTATAGCGACATCTCATCGTGTTTGCGGCTGTTACATCGGAAAAATATGGCGGAATTAGGAGGAAAACATGAAATAGAGGAAGCATCAATGAAGCAACAGGAAATAGAGGATAAATTTGCATATGTGAGAGGAAAAGAAAAGATATTTAAATAAGGAGAGAGCCTTACATGCCCCTCTATCCTGTGGTCATTGTGCATGTGTACCTCGGCGTTCTTCGTTCGCATGTACCAAGTGGTCTCTCTTTCCAGGGGGTGATATTCACATACATATCCGAGCGAGGGTGGTGGCAGTAGTATGAACGGCAATCGAGAGCTCGACAATCACCTGCAGTTTTTCTCTTTCTCTCTCTCTCTCTCTCTCGCTCTCTCGCTCTCTCTCTCTCTCTTTCTCTCTCTTCCTTTTCTGTCTCTCGCTCTGTTTCTTTTCAATTACTTTCTCTAATACCGAAATGTCATTGAATTATAACATTTTGAAAAGTGTTCGCTTCTACTCAAAGCGAAACGCTGAAAGCCTTTTTTAGACTACAAAAACCGCTGCATGTCACATTTTCCTGCTAGCGTTTAAGCAGTATTAGTCGTGAATAATTCAAATTAGTCAAAGTGTGCATTTGCGGTGAAATAAGATATTCATACGGTAGAACAGATATTTGGCCCAGCCAACTTACTTCCTAGTAATCCAGGAAGATGCTTTGATCCAGAAAAGCAAAGGACTATAAAAAGCAAGCTCCTTTGACTTCCTAGAAGATGCAGCGCGTCTTACAGAATTACGATGTATGGAGGATACATCATGGCTCTCTTTCTCTCTTTCTCTCTCTCTCTCTCTCGGTCTCGCTCTCTCTCTCTCTCTCTCTCTCTCTCTCTAATCTCCAAAAGCTTCTTTTCATTCCCAAAAAAGTCCTGAAATCTTTATCGTAGACAAAAATAATCATCTTCTTGCACTTCAATCGCACTCTCAGCTTATTTAAAATTTATTCATTTTATTTATCGTGACCCGACAATACAAATTTTACATAGACAGGCTCGCTCCATATCTCCAGCGCCGTCCTTGGTCATTTCTATACGCCTCTCTATTTCCTCATGGCAATTTGGAATGATGCCCTGAGGGTCGTGTCCAACTTCTTCATGACGAGTGTTAAATTACCATTCTGAGCTATTCGTCGTCTATTTCGCGTAGAAGACTTCCGGGTTGGTTAGACC